>CM053758.1:75800873-75818426 GCA_028658305.1 Pachyuromys duprasi | reverse complement strand
AGGAGAGGACAGGAGAGGACAGGAGAAGACAGGAGAGGAGAAGACAGGAGAGGAGAGGACAGGAGAAGAAACTTACAGGCCAAGATGTTCTTCTATAGAGGAACAGTCACAGCCCCGCCCTCTCACACTGGCTCCAAAGTGGTTCTGTTTTCTAGAAGAACCCAGAAGAGAAAAATCTTGCAATCAGAACACTGTAAGGCTTACAAAGAGGAGGTCTTATGAAGCATCCAGATACTGTGTGATGAGAGCCCTTTGGCCAGCAGGGAAAAAAATAAATTCCTGGGAGAGACCTCTGCACAGCTGTGTTCTGCTAACCCTTTGTGCTCCAAATGACAAACTGATAATTAGATTTGGTTTTAGCCTAAATTTACTCTTCCTTCTTCAAAGATCCTGTAAATGAGTTACAACTTTTAAGCTCATTCAAGAGCAATGTCTGCCCCAAAGAGCTATAGAGCAAAGCCTAGGGGGAAAGTGGTTTCATGGTCTGGCCATGAGTCTGTTCAGCTGTCATTCACCTGTTTCACAAGCATCATGAGACAGAAAACCCATAGGGAAGGGAAGCTTCTGAGTAACGATGGTCACTGAAGCCAAGTACAGTTACTTGATTCAGAGTTCAAACCTTTCCTTGTGTATCTTGCATCCCTTAGGAACTGTGTACCATATGAACAGAGCCACAGAAACTAGCAACTTACTTAAGAGAAAATAAAAGAAGACTGCAAAATTCTGTGAGTCCCTTATGCATTACCTGCCAGTTTATAAAAGATGATCTGATAACTTGCCCTAAACTGTTATTAGTATATTTGCAATTATGAAGAATGCCTTATATGACAACAAATACCTCTTGTTTAAAAGTGCCTTTTTTGGTTTTGTGTCAATAATAAAGCTTTTAACATTTAATACCAGCTTGAGAATCCAGCAACTTCATTAAAAAAAGAATACTACTTTGCAATTCTACCTACTAATCAAAAGAATATCTCCATTAAAGTAGCTGGAGAACATATCCTGAATGACTTTCTTTACACTCCTGTTTTGTCTAGATCCCTGGGAAAGACTAGAAAAGCATATTCTTTATTTATCTAGTTCATCGTGGACCTGAGAAAGTATGCTCTCCTTTTTGGGCATCATCTTGACTAACAAAAAAATGCTCCTTCTCTAGAAAGCACTTCAACAGATGGGAAGGCATTTTCCCAGCTTTTGATAAATGTGCCAAGAAATTTATGACACTCCATGGGAAAAATGCACAGTTCAAATAGTTGGTCCAGGATGCTAGAGTAAAAGGAGATGCCTAGACTTTTATAGGACATAAATGTGAAAATCTTACTGCTCTGCTGAAGACATAATCCTGGTCTATGAGCACAGCTGTGGAATATGAGACAGTTATCCGAATGCCAAGATCTATTTCAGTACAAACTACGAAGATTGAAACTATTCAGTAGCTAAAGAAATAACAGAAGTAGATACCCAGATAAAGGATAAGAGGATTAGGATTCATTTTAACAGATAAGCCTCTATTTAAACAGCTTATCCCAGGACTTGCGTATTTTGAATATGGCCAGTACATAACAGACTCCCCAGTATCCTTACCCATGGAAAAGCATAAGTCAGAACTAAACTGAGATCCCACATCACTGTCAGAATGGCTGTCACTTAACATAAAACAACAGTAAATATTAGTGAGAATGCTGAGAAAGTGAAACTTCATCCACTGTCAGTGGTAACATAAATGGGTACAACCAACTATGGAAATTAGTGTGGAGGTCCTTAAAAAAAGTTACTACATGATCCAGCTAGCTACATCACATCTGGGCATATTTAAAAAGACCTAAATACATTTATCATACATTATATGTCTATGTCTAATATCCACTTATAAGTGAATATATACCATGTGTTTCTTTCTGCTTCTGGGATACCTCACTCAGGATGATCTTTTCTAGTTCCCATCATTTGCCTGCAAATTTCATGATTTCCTTGTTTTTAATTGCTGAGTAGTGTAAATGTACCATAATTTCTGTATCCATTCCTCAGTTGAGGGATATCTGGGTTGTTTCCAGATTCTGGCTATTACAAATAAAGCTGCTACAAACATGGTTAAGCAAATGTCCTTGTTGTATACCTGAGCATATTTTGGATATATACCTAGAAGTGGTATAGCCGAATCTTGAGGAAGTGCTTTTCCTAAACGTCTAAGGATAAACATACTAAAATCTGTACACCTAAAGAAGCTAAGCAAGAAAGAGGACCCTGGGTAAAGATGATCAATCCTCACTCAGAAAGGCAAATGGGATGGACATTGGAAGAGGGAGAAAACAGGGAACAGGACAGGAGCCTATAACAGAGAGCCTTTGAAAAACTCTTCCCAGCAAGGTATCAAAGCAGATACTGAGACTGATAACCAAACTTTGGGCAGAGTTCAGGGAATCCTATGAAAGAAGGGGAAATAGAAAGACCTGGAGAGGACAGGAGCTGCACAAGGAGAGCAACAGAACCAAAAAACCTGGGCACAGGGGTCTTTTCTGAGACTGATGCTCCAACCAAGGATCATTCATGGAGATAACTTAGAACCCTGCACAGACGTAGCCCATGGCAGCTCAGTATTCAAGTGGGCTCCCTAGTAATGGGAACAGGGACTATCTCTGACATGAACTCAGTTGCTGGCTCTCTGATCACCTCCCCCTGATGGGGCAACAGCCTTACCAGTCCAGAGAGGAAGATAATGCAGCCAGAGACCTGATAGTCTAGGGTCAGAGGTAAGGGGACCTATCAGTGGACTTGTGGAGGGTATGGGAAGAGAAGAGGGAGGGTGGGTAGGATTGGGAGGAAATAAGGAAGGGAGGTACACCTGGGATACAAAATGAATGGCTCAGAGGTTAAGAGCACTGACTTCTTCTTCCAAAGGTCCTGAGTTCATTTCCCAACAACCACATGGTGGCTCACAACAATCTATAGTAAGATCTGGTATCCTCTTCTAGCATGCAGGAAGAACAGTGTATAAATAATAAATAAATAATTTTTAAAAAATAAATACAATTCAAAATAAAATAAAATAATCATTGAAAATTGCAAAAAACAAAAAGACCTAAATACACTACATTAAGTTATTAACTCAAGATATTTGGAATCAGACAACCTTTATCTAAAGTTTATCTCTGTCATCTATTAAGTGACTATGAGCTAACAGGAACCTGTGCTTCTATTTTTATATTTTATTGTAGGGAATTAGAATACAGGAAGAAGGAGGGGTGGGCTACATTTCTATGTACACTCAAATTGCATGGTCATTACTGGCTAGAACAATAGGGCAGGAAATCCTCTAATCACTCAACATGGCCAGATACAGGAAATAGATGGATTGCAGCTTCCCTCAGACAATGAAGCTAGAAAGCGATATGGAGATATGCTTTTTTCAATGATGAACAAAATGGAGAAACTTTTGTTTCATTAAGCAGTTTTCATTACTGTTGTCATGTTATTTCTATAATTTATATACATTAAATTTATATTGATCAACTTGCCTTTGGAGCTTTGGAATATGATCCTTATTTCCTATCTACCACAGTCATCGATATGAGCAATTACATGCACGATATTTGAAGATGGAAGAGGACTAGCTATAAATAGTTTATATATTCCATATATTGAATTTTTACTTATATTTTAACCACAATAAATAAATAATACTACATTCAATGTTCCTGTGCATAAAATAAAGCCTGAATTTTTTGGCATTTTCCTTTCAATAAATTTTTTAGAAATGGAATATATGGGCAATTTAAAACAATAATAAAAGCTAGAAAATTCCCTCTCTTAAAGTTTATGCAAACATTGTAAACCAATGCTTAGCCTACTGTAGCACAGCCACAAAACAGTGTGTACTGTAAGTTAAAAAAAAAACTCACAGATTTGATAGTCAAACGCTGACACTAAGTAAACGGGATTTATTTCAGTTCCAGACAGAGCATTTTTTTCTCATATTGAATTCTGACTTTCCAGTTCAAGTTACCAAGTTTAAGAAATAAAATACGAAGTCCAAAGATGCTACTGACCTGTATGCTTTCCAGTTTCAACAATATTGATGCTAATATATTAATAAAATGTTTCTGATCACTTTATGGATGAATATTGTGACCAATTGTTGCAGGGTATTTGATCCTATTGTGAAGCCCAAAGTTGTGAACTGTAGAACCCTATTTCTTGTTTGCTGTGCTTTAGCCCTACCACACATCTCTAATCCAAGAATGTTCTGTTTATTGTAAACAGGCAATTGTGATGTGGTTCACCCAACTCTAGCATACACTTTTAATCAAAGAGCTTTCTGTACACAGGATTTAATAAAATTAACACTAGATCAAGAGGCAGAGCAAGAAACCAGTTGTCAGGGATTAAAAAGTAGAAGAAATTTTGAGGTCAGGGGTATTCAAAACAGCTGGGAGAAAAATGGGCTTGTTGAGCCTTGCCTTAGACTTTGGGTTTTTTGGGCTTTTCTTCCTGGGCTGTCAGATGAACTAGTGAGCCTTTTGGGATTTTCCCCCTCTGAGCCTGAGCTGAGGTGGAAGGTCAGCTGGGTGCTTTCTCTGCACCTCAGCCTCTGGTTCCTGAGTCTTCAATGGTAAAATAAAACATCTGGAATTTTCATTCTTTGTAACAACATTCCATTTTCAAACATCTTAATGAAATTCCCATTGACATTTTCATTAAACTGGCATGAAATAAGACAAAGAAATGAGCTCTGTTTTGAAGTGTATATAACAAGGTTTGTATGTATCCTTTATCAATATGCACAGCGGTGTTACATGTGTGGACCACATGCTACCATTGATGGAAGTCTGTTGTTGTGGGAGAGAAATTTCAACCATAAAAAACACAAACAGGTTTAGCCCCATTTTTTAATTGGATTACTTGAATTGTTTTTGCTATTTAACTTCTTTAGTTCATTATATATACTGGATATTAGCCCTCTGTCAGATATAGGGTTGGTGAAGATCCTTTCCCAGTCTGTAGGCTGTTGTTTTATTCTGACTACAGCATCCTTTGCTTCACAGAAGGTTTTCAGTTTCATGAGGTCGCATTTATTGATTGTTGATCTCAGAGTCTGTGCTGTTGGTATTCTGTTCAGGAAGTTGTTTCCTGTGCCAATGAGGTCAAGGCTCTACCCCACTTTTTCTTCTAATAGATTTAGTGTGTCTGGTTTTATGTTAAGGTCTTTGATTCAACTAAGGACCACTCATAGAGAGGAACTAGACCTCTTGTTCAAAGGAAGCCTATTGGCTGCTCAGTTTCCAAGTGGGTTCCCTAGTAAGGTGTACAGGGGCTGTCTCTGACATGAACTCAGTGGCAGGCTCTTTAATCACCTCCCCCTGGGGGAGAGGGTGCAGCCTTGCCAGGCTGAAGAGGAAGACAATGCAGCTAGCCTTGATGAGACCTGATAAGCTAGGGTCAGATAGAAGGGAAGGCGGTCCTTCCCTATCAGGAGACTAGGGAAAGAGCTTAGGGGGAGAAGAAGAAAGGTGGGTGGGACTGGGAGGAGATGAGGGAGGGGGCTGCAGTGAGGATACAGAGTGAATAATTTATAATAAAATTAAATTCAAATAAAAAAACAAATACGATTTTTCCAAATTTTTTCTGAGACTCATTGGAAGATAGTCAGGTCTCTAGAATCTGCCCAATCTGGTAGAGAAAACACCTTCAAAGTTCCCAAGAAGCTCTCTGAAAGGACACACATGCACACACATATGCACACATGCACTATGAATATATGGTGCTTACTTAACTGAGAGAACTAAGTAAGTTATGTAAATGGTTCATTTCTTAGAAACTGATAAATCAAACTAATATTGAACTTTTCACCAAATTTACTATCTTTGGTGTATAGGGCATAGATTTATCATGGGTATGTCTCACTGCACTATAATCAAGAATTCAGGAAGCATCATTCATAAAAGGTATATGATAAAGCACTGCAGAACTGAATATGGAGGATTCTAAGAAAACTAAAACTGGAATTACTGTATGACTGTGTTATGCCAATCTTAACCATATTAATAAATGGGTCTATATCCTAACAAAGACACCACCCGTGGTTATTGCTGCTTTATTCAAAATAGAAAGGAAATGTAATTGACCTGGCTGTCCATCAACTGATGTATAGTAAAAAATGTGAAACATGATAGATGATAGATATATAAACACATAGATAGATACACACATACACAAATACATACACAGCAGGTACATTGATTGATTGATTGATTGATTGATAGACAGGTGATAGATTGATACAGATAGATAGATAGATTTATAGACAGAGATAATGATAGACACTGAGTGGGTGAGTGATAGCATAATTATACTCAGGAAAAAGAAAATTAAGAAATTTAACTGAGATAAACTTGGCTCAGAAAGACAAAATAAATCATGTTCTGTTTCACAGGCAAATGTCAGCTTCTAATTTTATGTATTTTTATTTAATTGGGAACAAGTGTGTATAGAACTTAGGAAACTACAAAGAGACACACGAGAAGAAAAATAGCTTTAAAGAAAGTAGTAGAGAAGGTAATAAACTACATGTGACGTGAAAGTAGAAGGGGGACTGGAGTGAAGAGTCTAAGTAGTACATGAGCAGAGAGAGCATTAGAGTAGGGCGGGGAACTGTGATGCACAAAGACTAAGTACACGTGAAAACGCCATAAAGAAACCTGCTACTTTAGTCAGGCATGATGGCACGCACCGTTAATCCCAGCACTCAGGAGGCAGAGGAGGCTGAAGCTCTGGGAGTTTGAAAATAGCATGACCTACGTAGCAAATTCCAGGCCAGTCAGAGTTTCACAGTTAGCCCCTGTCTCAAAAAGGGAGAAAGAGGGAGAGAGAGAGAGGGAGAGAGAGACAGAGAGAGAGTTCTGTTACCTTGTAAGGAAAAGGGAATTTTAAAACAAATGTAGGACATCTTAACTACTCCTAAAGTCTGTCCACAGTCCTTGGCTTGTGGACTCCTTTTGTGATCTCCAAAGGCAAGAAAGAAGGGGCAAGCCCTTTCACACACCCACCTCTTTAGTGCTCCATTTTTAAGGATGTATGTAAACAGACTGAGTCAACCCAAATAACCTCATCTCAAAGCTTCTAACTCATCACACCTGCAAAGCTCCCTTTGACACGTAAAATACCAATTCAGATTCTAGGCATTAAGATATAGCATCTCTGGGGGACGTTATTCTGTCCACAAACCCCTGCACAGTATCTTAAACATACACTACCCAGTGAACAGTAACATTAATAATATTGTTTTTATAACCTTATAAAAATAAAGTATTTCAAGACAATACATTTGTTGGAAGGCAAGAATGGGAAAGGGTGGAGAGGCTGCTGACGTTACACTTGTGAAAACAAAATGAGACTTGGTAAAAGCGGCACTTGTGGAGATGATGAGTAGTAACCAAGTTCAAATTCTGCCAATGTTTTCAAATAGCGACAGAACTTTTCAGTGTAATGGATACAGGATGTAAAAGAGGAAGGTCAAGAGTAACTCAAAGATCTATAAACCCCAAAATGGTAGGACTACAGGAACAACTAAAGAAGTCATGTATATTACCAATCTGTGAATGCTGCTTGCTAAAGACTAAGGAGGCCAGCAGTCCACTCACTTTATGTGACATCATTGGCTAAACACCTCACCTACCTTTCCTGATTCCTTAACATAATATTCGCATGACTTGAACACAGTACAGATGCACCAAAATAATTCTAGTTATTCCCCACCTTGCCAGTTCAGACATTAAATAGAAAGTAGGTAAAATTATGGAAAAACAAACAAAATGGTATTATTTTTGTATACCTAAATTATGGGCTGGGCTGTTTTATCACTGTTTACCAAGCACCTGTTTCTGAGATAATTTTGTCATTGATTAGCGTGTGACTGTCAGTCAGTCTGTCTCTCATATAAAGTACAAGTCTGGGCAGTGGCCCTGTGTTGGGTTCTTCTTTTTGTTAATCTCTAGTGCTTACAGAATAGTTAGAATATAGGGTGTCATGAAATTTTATCAAATGTATGTATGGATGTATAAGTTATTCCTAATGTTAAGAAATTGCACATGTGATTAATATAAAAATAAATAAATTACTTTAAAAAAAGAGATGGCCACTATACCAATGCATTCCCAATAAGCTTACGATCCAGTGCTCCTGTGAATAATGCCAGACTCTAAGGTGTTAAAACATTAGAGAGTGCAGTGTAACTTATTCTCATAAGAGGAGATGTTTCCAAGCATATGATATTTCGTTTTTTTTAATCCTCCTCAAATGACCTGCTACTGGCTATGGTATTTTTGAGGTGGTGAATTTTTCATAAATTGGATTGTGATGAAGGTTCCTGCATAATTCCGTGATTTTTCTAAAAACTATGAAATTATGCACTATAAATGGGTCAACTTCATAGTACATGTACTATATCTCAATAGAGCTGTTATTTAAAAAAAACTCTCCAATGAAATAGTACAAGGACAAAACTTTACACGAGCCCATAAAGCATGTAGCCATAGTGACATTCTGGAAGAGATATAAAAAGCTTGTATCAGGCCAGTGAAGTCCTCTGGGACCATCCACACCCTGAAGGCACAGTGAATTATCACGACCACTGGGAAACGGTCCCTCGGCTGTGATCATCTCCAGACAAGCTGGATAAGTCTCAGCATAAGCTCAGCCCTCCCCTGGAATCTGAAGCTTCCTCCACCTGCTGAGTGAGCCTGCAAGGGACTCATTGCTGCTGGATGGGCTCTGTGAGTAAAACTTTGTTCAGTGGAATCTCCTGCCTCTGGGTGAGCCGTATTGCCTGAGCAATGGGGAAGAACTGCACTGCGGTTTGCAGAATTAGATAAGATAATGGGATAGAGGGCTGAAAAGAGCATGGCAAATTTTGAATTATGGATTCCCAGGAAGTCTGCAGAGAATGAGCACTTTGTTGTGCCTGCTGAGGGAGGGAGAGGGCACTAACCTGACTTCAGCCAGGTCCTTCAATTGGTGTGCTGATACATTTATCATGAGAAGTTAACCACAGTTCTAAGTCCAATGACTCACACAAAAATAAAAGCTTGCAGCTGATCTTAGTGATACATGCCTGCAATGCCAAATCTTGGGAAATGGAGGTAGGAAGATTAGAAATTAAAGGTGACTCTTGGCTACATACTAAGCTCAAAGTCAACCTGTGATACATGAGACCTTGTCTCAAAAATGTTTTAAAAAGGTAAAAAAAGGAAATTACCTGTTGTGAACATTCTTTGCACACAAGAGCTCTGTTAGACAGTTTACATCTGCTCCTGAGTACACTGGGTTAAAAGAAGTTTACATAGCTTATAGGTTTCAGTGTCTTGAAACAATTTTAAGAGTATGAACATTGGAATTGAAAAAAATCTGGGTTCAGAATACTGGCTGTGGTGCTCACAAGCTATCTGTGGTCCGAGTGTGTTGTTAAACTCCCTCACATTTGCTTTGCTGTTTTCTTTTTCTTTCTCACATAAAAAGTAACTTTAAATCCATCAATGCCTGCTATATGTTGATATAATAGGAACTTCAGACCAGAGTACAATAAAGTTTGCTGATCTGACAAATGTGATCTATCACTATGAATCATTTGCTTTGCTGTACAAGGCTTCCAAACCAGGGTTTGAGCAGACTGAGCCCTGGTCCGCCACACTCCATAGGCCATCAGCACAGTTTGGAGAATACCGAAGCTGCTGTATGGCTTAAATCCGCAGCTAAAGGCAGGCACAGGCTACAGCTCAAGAAACTGTAGTGAAAAAAGAACATTGTCTCAATAGGAAAGTTCACGAAAAAAAAGAATGAAGTTGGGTATGACTCAGAGTCTGACATAACTCAGAGCAACAGCACACTGGAGAGTAATTTTGAAGAGGCAGAAACAATAAAGAATACTTACAATATCACCACTTAGATGGCCAAAGCAATAGGGTCTTGAATTACATGCTAATTTGGGTTACATGGTAAAATCTTGTTTTGGTGAGAGGGGAAAAAAAAGGTACAGAAAATTTTCAGGAAAATTTAGTGTACTGTTATTATTTAATATGAGCAGGTAATTTTTAATATAACAAAAAGATGTGATCAAATATAACCTCAAGTACCAACTAACATCCCAGACTTTGAGAACTAAAATCAAGAATAAAAAATAGTAATAAATGAATATATGAATGGAAAGAGAGACAGATATATGAGATTGGAATGAGAGAGGGGAGATGATTAATTGTAATTAAATGATTACTAGACCTTAATATTATTGGCAGGTAAGTGAAAGAAATGGGAAAGTGTCAGGTCTGGAATGGGGGAGGAAATGAGTTCCATTGGGTTCACATGAACATTATAGTGTCTGAGGAATAAGACAATGCCTTTCAAATTTAGTCCCTTTTTATTACCACTGGAAGCAAAGAGCTTTTGTTTGTTCTCCAAACTGTGGCCTGGGTTTTTCTAAATTGCAGACTTAACCACCTCACTCCGCTCCACATTGCGCTGTTGCTGTCATATTTAACCCCTCCACCATTCTGCTAACTTCTGAAATAGAATTACGAGATGCTATCATTAGAGAGAAGAAGTGTGAGTCAGGCCATTTAAAGCCACGGTCATAACTAGGTCATCTCAAGAAGATGTGGCTGCAAGAAGCAATAGGAAAAGCCAGACTTTCTACACCTCCACCATGTACAAGGTAGAGGACAGTATTTTCTCGTAAATAGTGGGGAGGGTTAATCTGTCCGAGTAAAATCGGTGAAGCAATTGAAGACAAGGTGTCAAGCAAGAGGTAGTCAAATTTTGAAGTAAGGGGGAGAAAAACATATCTAGAATTTATGCAGAATATAAATTCATTAGTCACCGAGTTGAAGGATTTTCTGAGAGTTTTCAGTGGGGGAAATATCCTGCTTGTTACCAAGGGTAAAGGGAAAACAAACAAAAGCAGATTGTTCTCCAAAATCTTCTTTCCTTTGCTCACTATAAACTATATAACAGGAAACTGAAGAAGGAATGGCATTTATGACTAATCCCCTGCTATCTAAGCACTGCAGTTAATAATGACAGACAATAATGGATTCTAGTTGAGATGAGTATATTGAAAGCATCTACATTAGAGTGTGGAAAACTTTTATTATTGCGTTGAGGTGTAATTTGTGAATAGTAACCAATGGTGCTCAACAAAATGCTAAAGAAGGAAAGGAATTTTGTTGAAGTTAAATTAGAAGAGAGAGAGAATGGCTTGTTTACTTATTCATAAAATATTTGGAAATGCCTGGCTCTTGATGCTTTGCAGTGCGAACTCTGACACATTATCCTTCCAAGAAATTCATCATTCTTATGCTTTCATCCGCTCATTACTTCACCAGCTAAGAAAGACTCATGCTAAGGATCCATTTTGTGTGGTTTTTCTCATAGTTATCTATCACTCCTGGCACCTCTCACATTACCCGTGTCAAGAGTACACTTACTCTGCTTTCACTCTTGTAAATACACATCTACCTATCAGAGGCTTAGTTACAATTCATCTGCTTTGTTGCTGTTTCCTAGGATTCTCTCAACACTTAACACAGACCCACTCACACACATAGAACACAGACACTTGGCTCTGTACTTTCCCTGTTCTATCTCTTACCTTTGTGCACTCTACAATTAGTAGCCCATTTCTTCATCTATGAACCTGTGGTTCTCACTATACCTGTGCAGTGTCTGATGTGCTTTTCATATTCAAAACTGTTCAATTTTCAATGTTAGTAAGTCAGTGAACTTTTTAAACTACAGCCTGATCCCAGCCTTTTCTCTCCTCCAAGTTCTACCCTCATACCCCTCACCCTCCATTCCCCTCCTCCTTCTTCTCAGGGAACTGGAGGCCCCCATGGGTACAACCCACCCTGGCACCTCAGGTCGCAGCAAGACAAAGTGTATCTTCTCCCACTGAGGCCAGACAAGGAACCCAGGTAGGGGAAAGGGATCCAAAGGCCAGCAACAGAGTCAGAGATGGCCTCTATTACCATTGTTAGGAGACACACATGACGACCAAGATGCATAGCTGCTACATATGTGTAGGGGTCTAGGTCCAGCCTATGCATGCTTTTTGGTTGGTGATTCAGTCTCTGTGAGCCCACATGGGCCTAGGTTAGTTTACTCTGTAGGTCTTCTTGTGATGTCCTTGACCCCTCTAGACCTCTCAGTCCTTCCTCCCAGCTTCCACAAGACTCCCCCATCTCCTCCCATTGTTGACTGTGGGACTCTGCATCCATTGCCATCAGCTGCTGTACGAAGCCTCTCAGAAGACAGTCATGTTTGGCTCCTGTCTGAAAGCACAGCAGAGTATCATTAATAGTGTCAGGGGTTGGCTTTCTCCCATGGGGTGGGTCTCCAGTTGGGCCAGGCATTAGTTTTCCATTCTTTCAACCTCTGCTCCATCTGTATCCCTATACTTTTTGTAGGCAAGACAATTTTGGGGTCAAAGTTTTTATGGATGGATTGATATCCCCCTCCCTCTACTAGAAGTATCTGGCTACAGGAAGTAGTTCAGGCTTCATATCCCCCTCTGCGAGGAGTCTAGGAGTCTCAGCTAGAGTCATCCCTATTAGACATAAAGTACAGGATAACCAGGCTACAATCCACAGACCCAGAGAAGCCAAGTAGTGTCTAAGGGAGAGTGCTTGAATCTCACTGAGAAGAAGACATCAAATAGACATCTGAAGTAGATGGAAGGAGGGAACTGAGTGGGAGAGGGGTGGGAAGGGTAATAGTGAACTCTTATTAAAGATGTTTTGAGACTTGTAAGTGTGGTGTATGCAGTCTATGACAACTTCTTTGGCTTCCTCAGGCACATAATCATCTCAGACTTGCTTCATGTCTTAGTAGCTAACAAGACTCTGTGAGTATCCTAAATACATCTACTATTGAATTGACCTAAAGGTTTAGGATAGAGGGTCAACAGCTTATAAAGAGTCCCTGTTTGTACAAAAGAATGCACAGTTCTCTCTTGTACTAGCATGGATGAAGAAAAATTACAAGAAGGTCTGGTTTGAGCATGACAAATGGTCCCACTGAAAGCAGGCAATTCTCTGCTGCCAGAATAAATACAGATGAGGTCAAACTGTACTGTACAGTTTGCTATGTTTTATCATCTTTCATCATGAAAGAGAAGGAAGAAATTATCGAGAGTGATGAAAACTGGCCAGGAATATATTAAATTATTGCTAAATAAGTTATTAAGAAATCAGAATGAAAGAGAAGTAACTTAAGTAGTAGTTTAATTCTTTAAAGTCATTTTTTTAACTTCCTAGAACTTAATGACAAAAATATCAACGCAGCCACCACATCTGAACTTAAAGGCATGGCTGCCAGAATTAACAAAATATATTGTGATACTGCATTCCATAGCTATTATTACTGCTCGCTGTTGGGCAGCTACATATTGGAGCTACTGAAAAGCCCCACTGATATTTCTTTCTTTCTTTGTTATAAATTCTTCAAGGTAAGTTTTGTGTTGTCCTTTAGTTTCTAACACAGAGGTATGCAAAATACTGTCACCTGAGAAATGTCCCTGAGACTGAGAGGCAGGATCAAGAGAGGGTATACTACAGGAGAACTCTTGCTCCAGGTCTTACCTCATCTATTCTGAAAGACATCATTCTTCATCTCAATGTAGAAAATGCATGAAAAATTCACTGCTTTCTCTATAAGCCTTTTTTCTGCCCTACAAACCTACTAAATGGCCACATTATAATAATCCTCTTCTTTTCTTGGCTCTCTTTGATTTTTACAATATTTATTTAGGTTTTTTTAGATAAATCTATTTAAAATGACCAGTTATAATTGTCTATGTTTATAAAAGAAACAATGTGTGTTTCCCTAAATGTTGTCTTTCTGGAATGATCAAATCTAGTTCATTAGTGTATCTACCACATCAATTTTTTTTTATCATTTTGGGTGGTTTTAGTAATTAAAATATCCTCTTTCCAGTGTTTGGAAGTAGGTACTACATCAGTGTTAATGCTGAATTCTTTACATTCCAATGATCATACATTTCTGACATTAATTTCATCACTCCTCTGGGGACATTCATGACTAAAAACATCAGAGTCTCAAAATATACTCAATTCAAATAACTTTTGCCTGTTATCCCCAATATTCCAATAATTTCAATTATTTTCCCAATTTATTTTAGTAAGGTTTTTTAGGATGACCCTTAAAATGGAACTTTATGTGAGTGAGTGAGTGAGTGAGTGAGTGAGTGAGTGAGTGAGTGAGTGAGGAGTGAGTGAGAATGCATGTGCTTGTGTGTGGGCTCTGGAAGCATTTATGTGACCTCTATGCCCTTTCACGTGCTATGCTTGCTGTCTGTCACTTAGTGTCTACCTCTTCTACTAAAGAACCTGCCCCAAACTGGCCACTTCTCATTGAGCCCTCTCCAACCACAGCCTTAATCTGTTTTTTCCCCCAAGCCCCAACTCCAATTCATGCATAGACATCTGCCTAGCTTAAATTTTTTTACTCAGCAAAAGAGGAAGGTTTGATCTTTCTCAGTGAAGATTCATCTTCCTCTGCTAAACAAGACAAAAACACTTCATTAAATCTCCTGGACATTATGCTTCCACAAAAAGAAAGAAAGAAAGAAAGAAAGAAAGAAAGAAAGAAAGAAAGAAAGAAAGAAAGAAAGAAAGAAAGAAAGAAAGAAAGAAAGAAAGAAAGAAAGAAGGAGAGATTCTGTTTTGAAGAACTAGTCACTCAAAACATTTAGAACAGAAGTAACTGAATACGGTGACATGTTGAATTGAGCATATACTCCTGTTCTTGTATCAGCTCCTGGTGGATGAGTGAAAAGATAGACTACATGGCACAAATGGAGCTCACAGCAAAGAGCCTCAGAGAAGAAAGGTTGTAGGCTAAGACAATTATTTAAGAATAAAGAAATATTACTGCAGAAGTTGAATTCATACATTTTTTATCAATTTAAAGGTGTCATTCTGTTTCTATATACTGTATAGCTATACTTTCATCTATTGTGTATCTCAGTTTTGGTCAAATGTATGTTAGATAAAATTGTTTATAAATAGAATACACAAACAAATATAGCTTTTTGTTTTAGATCTCTTCTGTGCTTTTAATCTAGCATGTAAACTTTCCAGAACACCACAACTTCCTCCATCATTTTCTTGCTCACTGGTGTTCCTGGGCTGGAAGCCTTCCACACTTGGATCTCCATTCCCTTCTGCTTTCTCTATGCAACTGCCCTCTCAGGGAACAGCTTGATTCTCTTCACCATCATCACTCAGCCGAGCCTCCACGAGCCCATGTATTACTTCCTCTCCATGCTGTCCACCACTGATCTTGGGCTGTCCATTTCCACTCTGGCCACCATGTTGGGGATATTCTGGTTCAATGCTAGGGAGATCAGCTTCAATGCCTGCTTGTCACAGATGTTCTTCATTAAACTCTTCACTGTCATGGAATCCTCAGTGCTATTGGCTATGGCTTTTGATCGTTATGTGGCCATCTCCAATCCCCTTAGATATGCCGCTATTTTGACTGATTCCAGAATAGCTCAAATTGGGGCAGCAATTGTCATCAGAGGAACTGTAATGCTGACTCCGATGGTTGCACTTCTTAAGAGACTGACCTTCTGCAGCAGCCATGTGCTCCGCCACTCCTACTGCTTCCACCCTGACGTCATGAAGCTCTCATGCACAGACACCAGGATCAACAATGCAGTTGGACTGACTGCCATGATTTCTACTGTTGGTGTGGACTCGGTCTTCATCCTCCTTTCCTATGTCCTGATCATTAGAACTGTCCTCAGCATTGCTTCCCCAGAAGAAAGGAAGAAAGCCTTCAGTACATGTGTCTCCCATATCGGGGCTGTAGCTATATTCTATATTCCATTGATCAGTTTGTCCTTTGTTCACAGATTTGGGAAACGAGCTCCACCCTATGTCCATACCATGATTGCTAACACCTACCTGCTGATCCCTCCTGTCATGAACCCCATCATCTACAGTGTGAAGACCAAGCAGATACGCAAGGCTGTGATGAAAGTTCTCCATTCTAAAGAAATATAGAATCATAAAAATCTAGAGATAGATGGCCTGCTTCAGGACATGTTGTCAGATAATGCTAGAAGACATCTAGAATGCCAGTGACTTTAGCCTCTTTATTTCACAGATGAGGGGACAATACATAGGAAGCAATATAGAGCATTCTGTCTAGAGCTCCTCTTTCTCCACATTGTTTGTTCCAATGTCCCTACCCTTGTTAACAGCCCTTTCATTCTTATTTCATCATATCAGTTACATTTTCATATTAATTGTATATTAAATCATCCCTCTGTAGAAAAGTAGGTAGCATTTTCTAACTATCTGCCATTCACTGTTCAAAGAAACTTCTTTGTTAAGAACTGAGAGCTCCTATGTGTATAGCTATATGTATTTAGAAGATAGTTTGATACTGTGTCCATTTGACAAAATAATAATAGTAGTTTAATCCAAGAGCCTATGATCTCCTCAACCATAAGCTCTTGACATATTTACAACAGACATAAATCAAGCCTGTGGGGTAGGCTTTAAAGCAGATCATAAAGCAGTTGGTTACCCCAAAACATTTCACCATGATTTCACCCCTGAGTACATCTGCCAACTCTGTCATTATTAGAGCTTGTCATGTTCACAACTGGGTAAGGCCATCAATGGCTTTTGTACCCCCGGCAACCTAGAGAGTGCCATCTGGCACTATGAGAGCCAGACAGCAGCAGGGCAGCCTCCAAGTCAGCACCAGCTCTATTTCTCCAAGTCGCGGGACAAAAGTGTGTGGTGTCTTCAGAAGAGGGTCTTGCTATCAAGTTCTGATGGTCAACTAAGAGCAATGACAGTAGCCGGCACTATTTTGAGGTCTCTGGGACACTCCTTGCCAACAACTGGAGAGGAGGCATCCTGTACCTAGCACTGGGATTCTTACAACTTATGGCTTCAGGAGGGAGCATCATCCTTTCTCTTAATTATTGCTAGTCTTAATTTCAATGTGTTGAAATATCCCAGAATTTCGTTCTTAGGCCTTTTCTTCCTACTGCTTCTTTTTCTGGTCATTTCATATCCCATTATGATGTTAAGTTCCATCTATGCTGGGCAACCACAAATTAACATTTAGAGTCAACTCTCACCCAATACATATCAATTTGCATCCAGATGTCTCACAATTGTCTTAAACTTAATAGTCCCACCATTAAAAATATATGATTATTACAGGGTCCCCTAGCCAGAAACTCTGTTTTCCAGATTGCTGAAATGAAACACTTGTAGTTAACTCTTTTTAATTAAATTTTTATTTTTATATTAATTATATTTTATTTGCTTTGCATCCCAGCTGTAGCCCCCTCCCTCATTCCCTCCCAATCCCATCCTCCTTCCCTCATCTCCTCCCATGCCCCTCTCCAAGTCCACCTATAGGGGAGGTCCACCTCCCCTTCCATCTGACCTAGCTTATCAGGTCTCATCAGGACTGGCTGCAATGTCCTCCTCTGTGTCCTGGCAAGGCTACTCCTCCCTG
>CM053758.1:75729416-75800773 GCA_028658305.1 Pachyuromys duprasi | reverse complement strand
CGTACACATGGCAGCTCTTAGCCCCCCTTGTTTAACACACTCTCATGGGCTCTAGTTTGCCCAAGAAAAAAAATTCAGTGATTATAGTAGCATGCTAACATACCTCTATATGCTCTGAGTCTCTACCACTATTGCAATTCTATTTCCTGCTGCCCTTTGATTCACCCTAGTAAATCTACATTAGCCTCCAGAAATTTTCTTATATCATCACACACACTATGCTCGCCATATTTCTGCCTGTGCTGCTTTTCCCCAAGAAGTCTATCACTTAGCTTACATTCTCTCTTCATGCAGGTTCTTATTCAAGTGTACCTTATTGCAGGACCCCTAACATTACAAGAATAATAATCATAACAATAGTAATTCTCCCTCAGTTCCTGACAATATTTACTCACATGCTTACCTGCCTTGTTTTTAATT
This sequence comes from Pachyuromys duprasi, assembly GCA_028658305.1. Classification (NCBI taxonomy): domain Eukaryota; kingdom Metazoa; phylum Chordata; class Mammalia; order Rodentia; family Muridae; genus Pachyuromys; species Pachyuromys duprasi. The sequence continues at coordinate 75,800,353 of CM053758.1, read as the reverse complement.
TCTAGCACTTTCAACACTGAACCTACTATATACTGGGGAGGGTGTAGTTTGTTTCGTTTTGGCGTGTGTGTGTGTGTGTGTGTGTGTGTGTGTGTGTCCTATCTCCATTTACCTCTTCAGAACCCTTTATCTCCTGTATAAAACTCCAAGCCCAATGAGAAACATACATTTCTTCTATTCTGAGTATGTCCTGTCACTTCAAGACTTTGCACAAGCTGTTACCTCCACCTTCAGGAGTAATCACTGCCATACCCTTCCCACTTAGAAGGCTCACTGACCGCTTTAATCTGCCAGTTACCCCACAGAGATGCACGAACATCACCCTGTGCTCACTTCTCACGATGATCCTCTTCATTTCTCACTATGATCCTCTTCAGATTCTATTACAACAGTTTTTTTTTCCACAACAGGCTCTGGCTTCTCAAGACCAGAAACTATATCTTATTCACTGCTGTCCTGTTTGTATTCTTCTAGTGACAGTGCCTGGCTCCTTGTGTCTTTAGATTTCCTTTCTTGTTGATGGCTTTGGTTTGGTTTGGTTCTGAAGTAGTGTCACAAAATTCCTTATGGTAACAATGAACTATCACAACCTCATCAGTACCTGGGACTACAGGTGTGTGCCACTCTACCTAGTTCCATACTGTCATTTAGCCTCAGCTGAACCAATAAACAAATAAATAAGATCTTAAAAGGTGTATAAAAATTTGGATGGCACACAAAAATATAGCAGTCTTCTCCTAGTTTCCTTAGTTATTTATTCACAAAACTTCTCATTTTGAAGGATGCTGTGCAAAGTGTCCCCCTTTGATCATTTGGCTTAGTACCACCTACCCAATTTTATTTCTCTCCTTTCCAATATAAAACCTCCCTTGTATAATCTTTAATAAACATGAGTTAAAAGCAAAAAAAAAAAGTTAGGGAGCCATTTGCATGGATGGTTTATATTTTGAATAAACCACAATTTCTGTTTCTTCCCATTCTTTTCTGTTCTCTGAACCTCATGGATCGTACTCCTCATACAGTAATAAGCCATAATGAAGCAAAGATGAAAGTCTAAAATAACTGCAAAAAAGGAGAAGACAGTGAATATGGGCTTCCATGTTAGATTGCGTCTGCTTCACTGCATACGGTGTAGCATTTAGAAAGCTATGAGACACAGAGTAGGAGTGACCTGAGCTGGGAGAAAAGGACGTCAGTATTCAGTCTTGAAACTGGGGAAGAGCACACTAATTGGTTAGCCAATACCAGTTGGTCAGCCCTGAAAACATACATAGCAAGTAACAAGAGTACAGACTGACTTGGTTGGATTTATGCATTTAAGAATTTACATATGTAACAATTAATGAAAAAAGAGGTCGTGCGTTTGAAAGAGAGCAAGAAGGGGTATATGGGGGGCTTTGAAGAGAGAAAGCAGAAGGGGAAAATGATGTGGTTCTATTATAATGGCAAAAATTTAAAGAAATATATTTTCTTTTTATTATTGTATTAATTGTCGCCAGGCAGGACTCTGTTCCCCATTATTTGGTGGTTTCATTTAGATCACCCTTATATATACACATACACATATACCTAAACATATATGGAAGTTTCTACTGTATTAGGTTTCTGTACTACCCCTCAAATATACCTTAATTTTAGGTATCTCTCCCATATTTTCTCCCACACTTCCCTTTCCCCTCCCTCTATACATTTGATCTTTCCATTCCATCCTCCCCTTCCATCCTTATTATTTATTCCATTTCCCTCTCCTAATGAGAAATATTTTTAATGGGGAAAAGAAAAAATCTCAATCTCAAAGTCAGACACTCTGATTTTCATGGAACTTCTAGAGATATTTTCCCTGCTTACATCTACACACTAGCTTGTGGACAGCCCTACTGTCCTACAACCCTGGAAACTCATAAGCATCCATAATTATGAATGGTCAACTTGACACTGAGAACAATTAATTTACAGAGCAAATGACATGCTCTGACCAAGCTGGTTCTCTGCAATGAGTCAGTTTCCTAGGAACCAGAGAAGTAACAGTCACATGGGTAATATGATTAAAGGAAAAATTAGACAAGATGGGTTGAAGAATTAACTGCAGAAGATAAGGAAAAAGTGGACAATTTAAGTTTAAATTCATAAGCACATCTAATCTTACCTTCCTGGAATGCATCCCTCCAACAACTTATAGAAATTCAATTTAATACATGTATGTACTTATAATGTTCTTTATATGAACTGTTCTAAGCCTTTCTAAGTCCAACAAAATGACTTTGAGTGAAGTGAATTATTAAGAAAAATTCTTTCTTGGAACCATCCTTGATTAAATTAATGTTCCTTTTCAAGTTTTCATTAAAATCACTATTTGCTATTATTTCATATTATGACAAGAGCATATAGATGGGGAAGATGTGGGCGGGAGGGTGGAATTGGGAGGGAATGAGGGGGTACAGCTTGGATACAAAGGAATAAGCTGCAATTAATAAAATAAATAAATAAATTTTTAAAAAGAGTGTATAGATATTATTTTAGCATCTTAGGGTAATGATTTGATTATAGTCATGTCTGTATCCCCTAAACTCAATGTGATGCCTACATAAAACCAGTAATAAGAAAACATCTTCTATGCAATAAGTGAATAAACACATTCCTGAATATAGGTGTATAATAAATCTTGATACCTAATTAACAAGACAATAATTACATTTTTGTTTTTAGAATGGCAATAACAAGATAAGATTGATCTGTGATGCAAACCTATAAAGAATAGGAGACAAGGCAAGATATATATCAACCAAAGACAAAGGCACGCCTGTCTGGGTATGAAAGAGGGCACAGTGAGACAAGGCAAGATACATGTCAACCAAAGCAAAGGCACGTCTGTCTGGGTATGAAAGAGGGCACATGTTACTGGAGAAGAGATGTCGAAGGGCTAGGTTTTAAAGGCTTCAAGTGTGATGTCACTATAAAGAAACAGTGAAGAGCTAGATTTTTAAAGGCCTGAAGTGTGACGTCACTATAAAGAAACAGTGAAGAGCTAGATTTTAAAGGCTTCAAGTGTGACGTCACTATAAAGAAACAGTGAAGGAAAGACCAGAATTGACAATGACGGTTCAATAAAAAAAAAACGCGCATGTGGTAGAGACAGTTATAGAAGACTAGTCTGTAGAATTATATCAAGCTCTATATGAAGACTTACGGCCCACCCAAAGTCTGAAGGAAGAATATAGAGTGATTGTTAGGTGCTATCAGTTCCTATATGGGCAGGTCACAGACTCTTCCTTATTCCACCCTCTCTCTCCCTCTTTGATTCACTCAAGCACACTGCCTGCCTTGTTCCTAAGCACAGAGCACAATTGTTCCTTGAGAAACGTATTTGTCATCTCTGATCCATCTTCTTGAAACAATCTTCCCCAGATATTTTCATGGATATATCCCTCACTTGGAGAGATCTCTCTCCAAGTTTCTCCACCAGGCAGCCTCACCTGAGGTATCATCTTCCTCCTCCTGATATTAATATGTTCCTTATTGTCCTTGTTATGTTCTCCTTATAACTGTCCAGCATTTTATTTAGTTTATATGTTTATTTAATTTAGTTTCTGCCTATCTCATTAAAAATTATACTTCATAACCCTGTGAATTTTCTCTATTTTGCTTATGAGATTACAGACACTTGGCAAAACACTTGTTGCATGTGAATGAATAAATAATACATGATATTCTTCATCCGGCATTATCACTGTGTAATCCATACCACAAAGCCGTCATTACCCATGTCTCAGGCATAGTAAGAAATGACTTCATCATGTCAGGGGCTACGCTTAAACAACTAGAGAAGTAGAAAGGAGTTATGAAGACATGAATGAAGCTGTTTCAAGTTATGGGGTTCCAAGTTAATGAACCTACTTGGGTTTTAAGTCTGATGTGAACTCCAAGAGTCCAATGATCATGACTATTCATGCACTTTGCCTGCTGTGTCTATCAGATCGAATAATGAGGAAATACTAAACTTGTGGCTGGCTATGAAAATTAGATTAGCTCAGAGGAGTAGGCACACATGTTTGTTGTGTCATTTGCCTGAATGGTGACAGAGACCTTGGCCCTTTGAGGTTGTTTCCCTGGGCAGAAAAAGCAGAAAGCCTGTGAGAGCAGCACATGAGTGGACATGAGCATTTCACTCCTCTGTCTGCCAGATCCCTAGAGCATCAGCTGGTATTCCCACAGCCTGCTCCCTGCGCCTACTGAGCAGCATTATAAAGGGACCTGTTTCAGAAAGTGAAAGCCAGATCCAGCTGCCTCTTTGAGTAGAACTGCACCATTTTCAGGTAAGTGTTCTCTCACCAGGAGTCTGGCAGGATCTTACCAAGGATCCTGCCACACTGAGGGACCTTGAAGATCCACAGGCTTCATTATAAGACAAGCTCCGTGCTTTAGCTAATGATCTTTGGAAAGTCAGGTGGTATGTAACAGAATTGTGCTCAGCTATAAAGAATAAAATAATGCCATGTACAGGCAAAGGGTAGAACTAGGAATCATGTTAGGCAAAGTAAACTGGACTCAGAATGACAATTACTCCTTTCGCTCTCATATTCAGAGTCTAGGTGTGGTGTGTGTGTGTGTGTCTGTGTGTGTGTGTGTGTGTGTGTGTGTGCGCGTGCGCGCGCGTGCATGCCTGCATGCCCGCACACCCATGTTTATTTTGAAAGCAGAAAGAGGACTATTCAGAGGAAAGGAAAGAGGCTTTAAAATAAGAAAGCTAGAAAGGGGGTTGAGCAGTTTACATGACGCGAATCAGAAGGAGGAAATATTCGAGGATATAAAGAGGAAGAGCATGGTGAGGAGCCGAATAACAACAGTGAACAATAACACATTTCTATGAAAATGTCATAGTAAAATCTATTACTTTGCATGCTAACCTCAAAATAACTAATGTTTAAACAGCCTAATGAAGTTTCAACAGCAGTTACAGTAAGTCTGCATCATCTTAGGGAAAAACTGTAACAGTAGCACAGTTTTATGTTCTAATCCATGAGCACTGTGCATTGTGCCCATTTGTTAAATATTGTGTTTCATTTCTCTCAGCAACGGTTTGTGGATAACAATGTACAAATTTTCTTCTGGTTTTGATTAAATACATTATCTTTGATGCTATTGTGAATAAACAGGATTTTGGAAGACCATTTTCTTTTTATTTAATTAAATTTTAATTTTTATATTAATTACAGTTTATTCACTTTGTATCTCAGCTGTATCCCCCTCTCTCATTCCCTCCCAATCCCACCCTCCCTCCCTCATCTCCTCCCATGCCCCACATGAACTCAGTGACTGGCTCTTTGATCACCTCCCCCTGAGGGGGGAGCAGCCTTGCCAGGCCACAGAGGAGGACAATGCAGCCAGTCCTGATGAGACCTAATAAGTTAGGGTCAGATGGAAGAGGAGGAGGAAGACAATTTTCTGATACTTCACTTTATTATCATTATGGAAATATTGAGCTGTATAGACTGCTATCATATGCCACAACCTTGCTATTTTATTTCCTATATTAGCGTTTTGTAGACTTTTTTAGGTCATGTAGCCTTTAAAAAAATTAGTCTTGCCACCTTTAAAATAACACACAACAGAAGAGAAACTAGCTATGAGCTTTAAGCTCCAGCAAGAATGGACAGATGCTCTATAGGGCAGTGCAGGAAAGTGCCTAAATCGGGACTAAAGAGACCCTCAAATATGTCTGCAACACAAAAGCCCTTGAGAATATGAAATGTGACTTTTTGCTTCTTGGTACACCTCCAGTCTTCTTTCTTCTCATGCTGTCCCTATTTCTCTTGGGTTCTGTGGTCAAGTAATATGGTCTTTCTCCGGGGAAGGCTGCTTAGCTTTGCCCCATACCACACAAAGTCATTGGGTGGGGTATTTGCGTTCTCTCCCACAGGCTGTTTATGATAGATACAAAGATGGCTAAATGGACTCAAGAGAGAATCTATTTTGCATCTCAGTGAAGAATGAAATCTTCTCTGAGAGCAGCAGGTAGCTCTCAGAGAAATTTAATATCTATCAGTGAGAAGTTGTACCTGTACAAGCCTTAAGGGTGGAGAAAAATCAAGATCAGTGATATGGGTTCCATAACCTTTGAATCCTTAATCTGTCTGTCTTTGCTCATTCAAGATGAAGAGAATCTAGTTTAAAATCTCTCACTTTATTGTTCTCTGAAATCTCTCCATTAAGGTGAAGTTGAAAGTCATCAACAAGCTTTATTAAAGACCTTAGTTAGAAAGGAGAAAATAATCATGGGAGAGATAAACAAATTAATCTGGATACCCTGGATACTGTCAACAGAGACACCAGCACCATTTCCTTCTAAGCTTCAAAGCCCTTAATTCTAAAGGCCAGGACAGTCCCTCCTGAAGTTAACCAGCTCTGTTAACACGACATTAGAGATTTTGACAGGGAAAGCGTTTGATGTGAGAGCTTGGGTGTTTGGGTGGGATATGGGATTTAAACAAAGCAACATTAGGCTACAGAAAATGAAAAGAAATAACTCCTTGATATGACTTCCTGGCAAAGATTCCAAAAACAAAAAACAAAAAACAAAATCAGAATGCCATAGTGAAAAATCAGTAGTACCTCTACCAAATCAGGACTTACACACACACACCACTCTGAAAGCTCTCTTTGGGGCAAGAGAAATAGGCTTGGAAGTGACTTCTAGACATAAAGATGGCTGCTGGCCAGAAACAGTGGGAAAAATCTATCCCTGGGAATGTGTCTGCTGGATGAATCTTGCCATCGTCTCCATCTGCGAAAAGATGGTTAGAGGGAGGTAGTGCCTTTGGTCTCTCTCTCTCTCTCTCTCTCTCTCTCTCTCTCTCTCTCTCTCTCTCTCTCTCTCTCTCTCTCTCTCTCTCTCTCTCCCCCCTCTCTCTCTCTCTCTCTCTCTCTCTCTCTCTCTCTCTCCCTCTCTCTCTGTCTCTTTGTGTGTGTGTGTGTGTGTGTGTGTGTGTGTCTGTCTGTCTATCTGTCTGTCTCTATCTCTCTCTTTCTCTCTCTCTGGCTCTCTGGCTCTTTCTGTCTTATAAGATGGTCTTTGTGCCTTATGTTAGCTTTTGCTTTCATTTTAGCTACCTACATTTTGCTTTTTGAGCTTCTATTTTCTATTCCCCCTATCTTGGAAGATCCTTTATTCTCTCTTCTGTCTACCTAATTCTGCTTATGCTTCAAGACTGAAATGTAAAGGCCATCTTTTCTAGGAAGGCTCTTCTGTCTCTGTCATTCCCCTGAAGTCAATGAATTAATTCCTTCCCTAGCCTAATGTATTTGTTACTTATCTATCTCCTACCCCTAGGCAAGTCATGTAAGGGCAAAGTGAATGGTCTTCTTATTAGTGTCTCACAAATGGCATTGTGCTTAAAAGGTCATACAAGTAAATATTTCTGAAATTTGAATTAATAAAAATAAAAAGAGAAAGGGGAAAGAGAAAATTGTGAAGGAAGAAATAAAGAAAGGTGAAAGTGAAGGAGAAAGGGTTACAAAGGAGAAGAGACAGGGAGAAAGGGGAAGGCAATACCATTTTCTGAAAAGAGTCAATAAGGTAATGTTATGAGAAGGGAAGCACCTATTATCCAGACAAGTACCAGAGAGTCTGAGGAAATCTGGAGGAAGCCACCTTTGAAGATAAGTCTCCACCCCCCCACCCCCCACGCCCAGGCTTTATTTTGAAATTTTAAATGTACCTTAATAATAGTAAGAAAGGAATTTTGAGCATTCACATTTGTTCCAGTGGAAAAGAAAGCCCTGTGGCTTATGAAGGAACTGGGGTGTGGCTGGAGGTACAATGGGCAGAGAGGGTGTGCTAGCACCGCTCAGTTCCAGGGGGCTGTCTGACTCCTCTCCCTGTTCTTGCAGGCGGTCAGCGAGCCTCACCCTCTGCAGCCTCTGCACTAGGTGTCGGCGATGAGCTCCTGCAATTTCACTCACGCCACCTTCGTGCTTATTGGTATCCCAGGACTGGAAGAAGCTCACTTTTGGTTTGGCTTCCCCCTGCTTTCCATGTACGCTGTAGCGCTATTCGGAAACTGCATTGTGGTCTTCATCGTGAGGACAGAGAGGAGCCTGCATGCGCCCATGTACCTTTTTCTCTGCATGCTGGCAGCTATTGACCTGGCTTTGTCCACATCCACCATGCCCAAGATCCTCGCGCTCTTTTGGTTTGACTCCCGGGAGATTACTTTTGATGCCTGTCTTGCCCAGATGTTCTTCATTCATGCTCTCTCAGCAATCGAATCTACCATCCTTCTGGCCATGGCTTTTGATCGTTATGTGGCCATCTGCCACCCACTGCGTCATGCTGCCGTGCTCAACAACACAGTAACAGTCCAAATCGGCATGGTGGCTTTGGTCAGGGGATCCCTATTCTTTTTCCCACTCCCACTGCTGATCAAGCGGCTGGCCTTCTGCCACTCCAATGTGCTCTCCCACTCTTACTGTGTCCACCAGGATGTGATGAAGTTGGCCTATACAGACACATTACCCAATGTAGTCTATGGTCTAACAGCCATTCTGCTGGTCATGGGTGTAGATGTCATGTTCATCTCCTTGTCCTATTTTCTGATTATACGGACAGTTCTGCAACTGCCTTCCAAGTCGGAGCGAGCTAAGGCATTTGGGACCTGTGTGTCACACATTGGTGTGGTCCTGGCTTTCTATGTGCCACTCATTGGTCTGTCAGTGGTGCACCGTTTTGGAAACAGCCTAGATCCCATTGTGCATGTACTCATGGGGGATGTCTACCTGCTTCTGCCTCCTGTGATCAACCCCATCATCTACGGTGCTAAGACCAAACAGATCAGAACACGGGTGCTGGCTATGTTCAAGATCAACTGTGACAAGGACATTGAAACTGGAGGAAACACATGACCCTTACCATTCTATCACTATTGTCCTAGGTGGCTTAATATAGTAATTTGATCACACCTTCTTAATTACAATCATAAGCACATTAGTGCTTTTCCCTGAATGGGATACTGAACTAAAGTATGGTTTATCTTCATCATGGATATAATGTGAAATAATCAATGAATGTTATGTGGTTTAAAGACTCTGCTATAAAATGAGACATGTTGATAATATTAAATAAAACAAGAAGGATTTGTGATTTAAACTAACTAACTGTGTTTGTGACTTGGATGAAATATGTTCAAATTACTAATGACTTTGTTTTATTACTATTTTCTTTGCCATGAAGCTATTGTTCAACTGTTTTAACTTCTGAAATATAGAACATGAAGCTGACAGTGTAGTGACCAAGGATATTCTTATTCACTTCAAGTTTATTATTCACTCCCCAGAAACATGTCCAAGCCCTAAATAGTAATGCTTATGAGTGTATCATGTATGCTTAGCATGTTCCAGGTCCCGTGAAAAGTGCTTTTGAGCCTTCCTGTGATATCATTCTTTTTCCAGGGAAGGTACCGTCTTTGCCCACCACAACATTCGACAGAAGCTTAAATAGCAAAGAAACTCTCTTCTATGTGCTGTGCCAAGGTTTTAGATTAAACTTTATAATTGAACATTTGCTTTACTGCCATGTTTATTACTTCCTGTTTAACATCTGCCATCTATTTCCTCTGCCTGTTACAAATTCTGTTTTCTCCCTGCTGTGTGCTAACATGGATGTCTTTGTGTTTGTACTAAGTGATTAACCCTGTCCTGGTTGAGGGCAACAAAGTGTTCCTCTGGGTAGGGTAGCCTGCTTCTTCTCAGATGAGAGGAGGAGGTTCCAATTTTTTCATCTCTTACATATCCTTGACTATGTCTTCTTTGTATTGTGTCCTATATCTTTAAAATCTTTTGAATGTATAATATATGATATTGTCTGAGTCTTGACTTAGGTGTCAAACAACATAATAATTTATCTTAAAATGTTCAGTGTTATTTTTACTGTTTTTGTGTTCATAGAGTCCAACAAAGTAATGTTGGGAGATGTGAGAGATCCCCCAGCCTTCTTGACCATCAGTGCAAAGGGCCTGCCAGGTACAGGCTCACCACTGTAAAGGTGTTGAATGAGCTTAGTTCATGTAGAATATGCCTTTTGTGTTGAATGGATGATGAAAAAGTTCTCAAAATAGTAGTGATATCTACAGAATGTTAATATACTCAATGTACATATAAAGCTTAAAATGGTGACATTTATGTAATATGCATCTCCCACAATAAAAAAAATAATTTAAAGTGCTGTAAAATATTTTATTGTCAATTATATATCAATAATGTGGTTTAAAAAAATGGGGGTTGGATATGCTAGGTAAAAGAAGATATATTAATGAGGCTTTTAAAAATAGCTCCAAATGGATGATATTGAGCCTGAAATACCAAAAGACCAAAACTCCAGTAGCTGGCTGCAGTTCTGACAGGCCCATGTTGCAGCCTTTCAGAGCTCTTGGGAAAGGTGGTCGCTGGACAGTGTCAGGAAGGACTGTAACTGGTCGGCGAAAGTACGGATGACCCAACAGCAGGGACAGCAAGGTGTTTCTGTCATTATACACCCTCAGTTAAGCTATGTACTTTCTTGGCATTTTTTCTACCTATAGTTTTATAATGAGCTTTGTTCCCAAGGCCAAAAGCAGAAACAAAAAATTCCAAGCGACCTTTGTTGTTCTTTCTATGAATATTGTATAATAGTTTAACAAGATATTTCTCATTGGAGTAATAAAATAATAATCATGTTGATGAGGGAAAATCATTTTACTTTGTTATAGCTAATATTTTACATGAGCTTGGCTGAGACATGGCCTCCAGATATTTGAATGCACATTTTTCTAGATATATCTCTGGTAGTGTGCTTTTTAGTGACACTGATATTTAAATCAGTGGAATTTGAAAATAATCCAAAAACATATAAACAAACAAACAAACAAACAAACAAAAACAGACTGTCCTCTGTAATGTGGAAAAGCCTTACTCAATCAGATGAAGGCTGAATAGAACAAAGACTGACCTCCCCTGGGCAAGAGGGAATTCTGCAGCATGCACAGCTTAGGACCTGAACTATGATGTTGAGTCTTCCTTGAACTTTTAGTCTAAAAGCCCACCCTGCAGATTTCAGATTTACAAGCCCCCGAAATCATGCAAGCCAATTCCCTAATTTAAATTCCAGTTTTTCTTTCTATTGTGTCTGTGTCTATTGGTCTTTCTTTTTGTCTATTCATCCATTATCATCTCCGAATTTCATTTTTCATACATACATGAATATTTTGCCTTCATATATGACTATGCACCACATATATTCAGCACCCCCAGAGACCAGAAGAAGAATCTGATTCCCCAGAAACTATTTTGGACATGAACTCAATGGCTGGCTCTTCAACCTCCCTGTCCCCCGAGGGAGGAGCAGCCTTGCTAGGCCACAGAAGAGGACATTGTAGCCATTCCTGAAAAGACCTGATAAGCTAGAGTTAGATGGAAGGGAAGGAGGTCCTCCCCTATCAGTGGACCTGGAAAGGGGCAGGGAAGAGATGAGGGAGGGAAGAAGGGGATAGGAAGGGAATGCGGGAGGGGGCTACGGCTGGGATACAAAGTACATAACCTGTGATTAATATAAAATTTTAAAAATTGAAAAAAAACAATTGTTAACATTTTGCTGTATTTACTTCATCTATTTTAATTGCTGAATAAACAGAGGAATTTACATTAAAAAAAAGAATCTCTAGGAGATACAGATAAGTTATATGTTGGCATCAGTTACTGAACCCCAGTCCTCTGGAAAAGTAGCCAGTGTTCTTGACTGCTGAGCTCTGTCTCCAGTCTCCTTCTAGAGATTCTCACCTAGCTGAGACATGGATAGCTAATACAGGAAGAAAGTGTTCCTGTGGGTAGCTAAACTGTGATGGGAAAGTTAAAAATGGAAAGCAAAACCATGAAAATGCGAACATGTGAGATACACTGTAATTATACATACACAGTTTATGGAAATATACCGGTGTTAACTGTGGCAGCCCAATTTTAATAAGCATCCAGATCTATCTAAGCTCAAATTTTGTAAAACCAGCTGCCCCATGTTTTACCAGTCTGAACTCTAACTGTGTGGACACACATATTATAAGGATGTGACCCCTGAAAAACCTCTGCCTTTAAAACCATCATATGAACAATAGATAAGAACCCACACACTATAAATGCCATCACCTGTCTCCTTTTAAAACACTGAATCCTTTGATATGTTCTTTGTTTCCTCATTAGTGAATCTAGCTTTGTGTGACTACAGGTATGCTCAGGTAGCCTTTAGCTGGTGATCTTCAGCAAAATTTACAAGTCCATGAGAATCGCATAAACATGAGGCACTGTCTTACGTAAGAAATACTTTGTGTCTTGAGTTGGGTATGCATAGAACAATCTGAAATACAGGCTCATGAGAAGTAGAGTCAGACGTGGTTCTAGAAAGCCAGAAGAGAGAGCAAAGAGAGTGACACTGGGGGCAGAATATTCCATGTAGTTATTACCCAGGTCACTGCTATGGATAATGGGTATTTGACTTTCCTTTAAAATATGCCTTGGGGACTTGCCTAGCCAACACATAAATTAAAGTGCTTGTCCAACTGCTCCTACTTTATTGAAGGCGGTTCCTGGTGTTTTCAGTGTGTCTTTTGAGGAAATATCTAAAGTCAAAAAGCAACAAAAAGTGCCTAATAAAAAATGGGAAATTGAATGAATGACAATATCTGTCACAAGTACAGGTAAAGTAAGAGATGAACCAAGGTGTGGTATGGGACACATAGGATTGAGTTAAGGAAAGAAGGTAAAAGTTTGAGAAATCTGTGGGTTGAGTATTTTATACTATATTTAAAAGTAGCACTTACTGGGGACTTACTATGATCCTCTACTAAGATAATACCCTACTAATATAACCTAAGAGCAACTAAGAGGACCATTTTGCCAAGTAAAAAACAAAAAGTTATATAAACTTCCCCAAATCACACAGTTTAAAAAAGAAAGAAAGAAAAGACAAGAAAAATAAAAGGTGGGATTCAGACTTGAAGTCAGATCCTTCTGAAGTCTCCTCTTCTACACTTCCTGCACTGCACGTGAGAACTGATGAGGCGGACAGGCTGGCCTCTATATGTAACAAAGGGTCCTGAGAGATCTGAGAGATGACTTCTCCCAGAAGTGTTTTACTTAAGCTATTTCCTCTCTCAGACCTCTGCTTTTCCATCTGAAACAAGAATGAGGTAACACCTGCCTTTCAGACCTCAGTGAGGATTCAGACACAAGTACAGCTTCATTGGTTTTCAAAGATTCTGTCACACTCTGGTCATTGTCGTCACAAGCAATCCAGAAAATGTAGCTCTCACCTCCAAGAGCATTCTCCCTGCTCTCCTTGTTGTTATTTTCCTGTGTGGTAGGAGCATTTAGCATAAGATCTACCACTGTGACACTTGTAAATGTGCATTACAGTGTTGTCAATCACAGGCTTTGAGAGTGTTTTGAAGAATTGTACAAGGAGGGAATGGTAGTGTGCACTGTGTAATCGAAGCACTTTGGAGGTGGAGAGAGGAGAACCCAGAGCCCAAGGTCACCTCAATTACATGGTGAATATGAAGCCACAGATTATGAAAGAGAGACAGAGAGAGAACAAGGAGGGAGAACTTCCTACTCTTCTCTCCCATATTATGTTCCCTCAGAGGATGACCAAGAAGAATGTGGTGAAAGGCCACAAGCATAGCCTGTACTGGACCCCACACAAAGGTACTCCAGAGCCATGGATTGAGATGGGGGGCTCTGAGCTCTTTTCCATTCCGACACTGGAGGGGTGATCTTTCCTAATTCATGTACTCTTTCAGTGAAGGATTGTGACTGAACAGGATAATTTCTAACTGCCTGTCACTTTTCAAATAGGCTATTCTAATAACATTACTAGTAAGCCTTAAAGAATCCCTGAAGGCCCACCATACCAACACAGGAACTCTGTGGAAGTTACACTCCGGCCTCCATAAAAGGCAGGCGCCTTCACTACACCTGCACCTGTTCTTTGCCCAAATATGGCATTTCTCAGCCTAATCTCCTACACTCCATTCCTACCAATTATGGCTCTTTCCAAAAAATCAAAACTGCTCCCGGAGAGAGATTTCTTCACCACAGGAAACATTCAAAGGCTCACTAAATGGAAGTTGGGCCCAACAGAAAGAACAGCTGCTGGGTGACTCCTCAAGTCAATTCACTCTTTAAATTGTCTCCTTTCTTCCAGAGTTAATGTTCACACTTACCTTATAGAGCTTTTGTGAAAATTGGGTACAATAATCCTTGGTCAACACTTAATGTAGTAGTCAATATTTAGTGTGCACTCAACAAACACTTGTCATATTACACTAAGAACAGGTAAAAATTTTGTTTCATAGCAATAAAGTAAAAGAATAAGAATGCACATTAAAACCACAGCACACAAAGCTCTGTCTCTGCCTTCTGAGTGTCACTCACCAGGTGATATTATCCTGAAAGCTTAAAATTTAAAAACAGGACTTGTTGAGAGCACCCAGACCCAATTACTGTCACCTACACAAGTCAAAACTTCCTACAGTTCCAGCTCCGGAGAATCCAACGGTCTTTTCTGGCCTCACAGGAAACAGTCATTCACGTAGGTTACAGAAAAAACACGGGCACACGCAAATTATAAAATATTTTTTAAAAACATATTTTAAACAGACTTTCAAGTTTTCCATCTCTCTTCTGGATCTCACTTCTCCTTTCTTCCCTCCCCACTCTTTTCCCAATTCCCTCCGTCTTACCATACGCTACATTAAAGGATGGGAAACAGAAAGAGCACAATGGGTGAGGGAGGTGGGATGTCAGTGAGAGAGAGAAGGGCTTGAAGTGATTGATGTGTTCACTGCAAAAGGAGCAGCAGGCCAACTTCTACAGCTGGTTCCAGGAAAATGTGGTTGCATTTCAAAAGATGGCAAGTTAAAGGGAGTGGCGATGGCCACTGCTAGAGCTTAGCTACGGGAATCCGGATCCTGGGAGAGTGTTTGTCTATCTGTTCCCATTACCTGGAAGGGCTTCTGAATTTGGGAAGCCTAGTCAGCTGGCATGTGGCTCCGGGCTGCTCCTTCTGTGAGAGGCCACGGAAACTGGGCTCTCAAGCCAACAGTCACTGGAGTGAGAGCGTCTTTCCCAGCAAACAGAGCCTCTGGGGACAGATAACCATAAAAGCGCTGCCCTGTTCCCAGCCATGTTTGTGTTGGCCTGACAGTCCAGGGTACTCATTTAGGTAGGCAGGCCCCTGGAGAGCCATCGCACAAGTTTGCCTTAGGACAGAGAAACTCGACACATAGTGTCGCTTCGTCACACTATGTAACCCCATCTCCTGAGCTGTATATTTTATGCTAGACAGGCTTAATTAGAAATGAGACAACACAGCGTTTTTATTACTGGAAACAGACATTTCCCTGGACTATTTTTATTATTACTAGAGGAGAAGATTGACACTTGATGGACATTTACAGCCAAATTTTACCAGATTCCTATCACATATCTGGAATTCTTTATGAATATAATCACCAATTCTTACAGCTAGTGCATAGCTCATACCTAGTACTCATTTCTGAATTTTTTTCTTTTTTAAAAATTAGTGTGTAGTAATTATATATAAGAATGTGTTTCATTATATTTTAAAGCATATATAATATATTTTGTATACATCTCTAATGTCATTCAAAAATAAATATTCAGAAAACATTTATACACATCCCATGGCCCAAAACATGAAATGTGAAAATGAACCACGTAAATATCGGATATAATATGAAGATTATGAACACTGAGCCCATAATATAACAGTCCGTAACGGACTTTTAAAAGTTCAGCAACCACACCAGGAAAAGAGAAGGCAGTTTGGAGAGTGGAGAGACATTCGTGAACAGGTAATAAGGTGATATGTAAGATGGGAAGCAAATGGAGAAAGCAGAGGGGCACTATAGAGCATGAGATAGTGATAGACTTCTGACACTCCAGGCCTCGCTGCCAGAGCACAGGCTGTTTCCCAGAAGCCAAAGCTGCAACACTGCAGGCATAGTACATTCTGGTGACCGAGGATGAACCTCAGCAAGACTGAGGCAGAGAAAAGAAAGAAACAGCTAAAATGCAGTATTCACTCCTTAGATAAGAATTGTTAGGTCTTACAAGACTCCCTAAAATTGGTCACAAAATATGCTGCCTTGTGGATGGAAGAAATAGTTTTCCATCTTGGATCCTATAAAACATTAGCTTCAAGAACTACTAAATAGACTGTGCCTGAGGATCCAGTGCCTCTCTGTGGGCCACTAATACTGTGTCATCAAAGGAAAAGCCAGGTGGGAAGCATGGGGTACATGGTAAGTACCCCAGAAAGACCTTAGTAAGAGTGAACTAAGGTGACTGAGAGCCTGCTCAGACCTGGTGCCCACAGCCATGGCTATAATTAGAAAGGAAAGTGGCTTAAAAGCAAATCAAGAGCTAAGGCTAACACAACAATATTCTCCAGATTTTTTAAGAAATAAATAAAAAACTGTGTTTTTACGCTGAAAACCCCATGTTCTGACATATGTATCCACCGTGAATGGGCTGGCAGAAGCCAATCAATACATCCATCACCTCACATAGTTGCCATTTTTATGAAATGAAGGCATTAAAGGTCTGTTGTCCAACAATTTCAAGTGTGCAATACATCAAAATTAACTATTGTCACCATATTGTACATGAGGACTATACCGTTTACTGAGCCCACGTAACCTAAATCTTGTACCTTTTCAACAACTCTCACCTCTCCACCCTCAGTGTCTTAGGGGAGTGAACTTGCTCTTTTGCTGTCAATTTCATCTGCTTTTATAACACTTTTATATTCCACATATAAATGAGATCATTCCGTATCTGTTTCTCTATGTCTTCTTTATTTCTCTTAGCATCATAGTCTGTGTTCACCCATACTGTTGCTATATTTTCTCAGTTTAAGGATGAATAATATTCCAGAAAGCTATAAAATAATATTTTTGTAATATATTATTACAAAATCTGTTGGTGGACACATATAATGTCATACTATTGTGAATAGCCACGTGAAGAACATGACCACACAAACAACTCTTTAGGAACTGAATCCATTTCCTTTGGCTATATGTCCAGTAGTGGGACTGAAGGAACATACAATAGTTCTAGTTTTAAGTTTTCAATAAATCTTCAGGCAGTTTCTGTAATGATCACATCATTTTATATTTGCATCAATATATACAACAACCCCTTTCTCTCTGAAATGTCATTGGCATTTTCCATCTCTTTAACTTATCTTTTTATTATTTTTATAATACTAACAGATGTGAAGTGTCATCTCATTGTGGTTAAATCTCCCTGATGGTTGGTGATACCGGGTATCTCCATATGTACTAATTGTCCATTTGTAGATATTCTTGTAGGAAATATTCAGTCGTGATTCTTATCCATTCTTCTAACTTGTTTTGTTATTGTTTGTGAGAATTAAAATTTTGGGGACTGAATGAACCCAATATTCCTAATATGAAGCAATTCATAGCTCCATGTAATTTACAAAAGTCCTTGGGTTGATGCTGACAGATTTCTCTAACAACTGAGCCTGGGAGGGAGCTCATAGGTGGTGAGAAATAAGAGAAGCATTTGACGTGGCTGGCTTGTAAGTCATGCTTTTTGCACTGTCCAAATTTTAACATTATTGCAACTTGCTTGATTGGTTAGGTCAGTCCTAAGAGAGGAGTGTTGGCAGAATCACTTAGGAAATTCAAAATCTCATTCCTGGTGCTTTCAGAATGAGAGCTGAGGACTCAGCACAGACTGGACTGTTTGAAAGTCTGTCCATGCCTACCTAACTTCCTCGAAAGTTTTCTCAGACTCCCTTAGACTGTTTTGGCTCCAAAACCATTGTTCCTACCCCTACTCTATACAAAGTCAGGCAAACCTTGCAGGGTTTCCATCCTGTGCACTGGCCGAGAGGATCCTTCAGAAATTGTATTGAATGGATTTCAAACTCAAATGATGGTCTTAGTCTCTGAAGACAACTTGAATTCTATAGGTCGCTGTGAAGTCTGTGATCCAGAATTCCCTTTCTCTGGGTTTCAAAGCCAGTTCCAACTTCCCATTCCCCAAGGACCTGAACAGAATGACACCTCTGTGACTCCATCTTCTCTGGTGACAGATGCTGCCACAACCGCCTCTGCAGGGAAATAAGTCTCAGTCTCTCCATTGCAGACAGAACATCCCGGAACATCAGCCGCGGTGAGTGCCCAGGTCCCAGAACGGCTTTCTCTTCACTTTACCACCTTTGCGGAAGCTGTATCTCAACCTCAGATGGTGAGATGAGTCAGAGTGGGGTTGGTACCAAGGAGAGAGAACTTTTGTGGAACTAGAAACAGTAGAAACTGTCAGACTGATTAGTCAAAGCCCTGGAGTTTACAGCTCAGATGTGAACTTGAAACTCACGCTGAATCTCTAAGATTATCTGAAGAAAGGGAGTGGATGAGGAGCCTGTCTGGTTCCTTGCCCATCTGAGCACGTGTCCATCCTCTCGGCTGCCCTTGTCAGCGCTGGCGTTTTCCCACAAACGTTCCTGCTTACTCTTCCACCTGTGGCGCCCCTTGCCCCTCCAGGCATGCATAGCGGTTGGTGCAGAATCAAGCAAAGGAACAGAGCCAGGCAGCCTCAACTTTCCTAAGTTGCCAGTTTTCAGCGTTGTCCTCTCATTTCTCTGCCCCTTCCGGATCTTCTGAACCTCTGCAGAACTTTTGCAGACCCTCCTGCAAGGGAAGAGGGCAGGCTGCAGTTGTTCCTGTGCGGTCAGCCCGTTGTCAGTCTTATCAACTTCTTAATTCTCTGGAATCTGGTGAACTGCTTCAAAAAAAGAAAAGAACAAAGAAACCGCCTGTGCCAGTTTCTTACTCTCTTCTGCTTTCACCACAAACAGGAACTTTCATTCCATCCTGCTCTTCTGCCATTGTGATGATCATAGCTTACTACCACAAGTGAGGTTTTGGAGAAAGTGAAATTTTACATAGATCTCCACATTTAAATCTTTTTTAATTTACAACTATAGAACAGTATTTCTTTTTCTAATGTGTATAATGAAAGTTCATAAACAACTCAAAGGTGGGGACAGAGACCATGGGTATCTTCAAAGCTGCATCCAGTTATCAATTCATGGCCACTCTTCACCCTTCTTTTAGTTTGAAATAAATTTATATTTTAAAATCCTACATATATTAAACATAGCTGAACTATTATAATCATACCAAGATAAAGCATAATCATAAAAATGTAACTATTATTGCTTTATATCTTCCCCCCACTCTTTAAAATACAATTTAAAAATACACTTTTTGTTCATATGTTGTATTTGGTTTCCTCAAAATAGTCACGTATTCTTTTCTTTTTTTCTTTTTCTTTTTAAACATGATTTCTCTGTGTTGCCTTGGATGTCCTGGACTCACTATATTTAGACCAGGCTGGCCTCGAACTCACCGTGATCTGCCTGCCTCTGCTCTCCCTGAGTGCTGGGACTAAAGGTATACACCACCATAACCAGTTGCAGTCACAAATTCTATTTTGCTGATTATATAAACATGTTTCTTTAAAATTCTATAGGCTTTAGAAGTCAAATCAAAAGAAACAGATGTAATCAATTCTTTTTGTTGTTGTTTCTTTAAAATTTATTTTTGGGAGAAATTTTGACCTATCACTTTGCCTATCCTTAATTGGAATTTTTCTGTGTCTGTGGGTGTCTTAGCAAGCCTGATTTCCTGCTCCTTTCTTTATCTTCTCTAAATTGGTAACTAACTATGAATCAAAATTAATATTTTTGCAAAACATCATTTTCTCTCATTTTATTGGTCTTTCATGGGTTCCCATCATTTCATTGGGTTTGTAGAAAAGAAAAGCTCTCTAGTCCTATTGTTATGATGCATCAAGGAAGAGGGATCATTGCTTTTGTTTTATGACACAACAAGATGCAGAGTCAGCAACAGCATCACTAGTGAGGGGTCCTAGAGAGCACGTTTAACATGATTCAGCATGTTGCAATCCTCAATCTTGGGATGCCCTTTCACCCTCTCGGCAAATGACTACTTGCTTTTGTCCTTATTGCAAAATCCCAGCTGATTTTACTGGTTCCATGTTGCCAAGTATTGAACAATGTCCAGACTAATTTGTTATATTTTCATCCTGAGTTCCAAAACCAGACGGTCTTGAAAGCACGTGTGACTGCTGCCAGGTGAGCGTGGTATGTGGGGATCACGCCAGCCCTCAGGGCCTCCTCACTGCTGTGGCAGTCTTGTCTGCCTTTGTTTTCTGTTCATGAATTTATTCTGTTATTCCTAGCTCAGCATCACAAAAGACACTGCTTGAAACAAACTGTTCTGTTTTAGATATCTTTTCTTTCTTACCTCCAAAGTCTTGGTTCCCAAAGGCCTAGACAAATCTGAAAATATTTCTCTTACAATTTTAGCTCATCTGAGAAATAATGACTATCTTGATTTCCGTCTACATGGGCTAAAAATGTGTAGCATATATTCAGTTTCACAATTCTTTGCGCACAGCGGTCTTCAGTGCATTCGGATAGTAGACTTGAGAAATCTCTATATTAAGTCAGATATTTTCCTATTTTGAGGTTAGTTTTTACCAAGAAGGTAGCTCTAGAATTTTTTTCTCATTCCTGCAATATAATATATGACACCTAATATAATCTACATCTGCTTTTCCATTGATATTTGTTTCCTGGTAAATGATAGGTATTTTCATCAGTCTTTTTTAAATTTTTCATAAAACATTATATTATGAATTGAAATATTTTGTTTGTCATTTTTACATAATTCTATCCAAAAGAATAAATGTTAAGATTCTACTATTTAATACATCATATATTCTCTAGTTCATTATTTCAATTTAACTTTGATTATTCTTTTTTAATTAATTCTTTTAACAGTATGCCTTTTGTAACAGGAAATTTTTCCGGACCCCTAATGCTTTGTTATTTATGTTTTTTCTTTCATCTGCCATTTTGATTTTTACTACCTTTATCATCAAATTATTTTTACTCTCTACTAGTCCAGACTAATTCATTTTTAGCTTTCATACTATTTTGATGCAGAATTCTCTTCCATTTCCTTTTTATGCACTTCCTATGAATAAAGACTTTTTTCTCTTTAATTTTTATAGATTTTAATCAAAATAGAATTGTGTCACTTCTGTCCTTCACTCCCTCCAGCACCTCCCAAGAACCTTCCCCTGAATCCTACCCATGCCCCTAACGCCCAAACAGGCAGCCTTTTTCTTTGATTATTGTTACATATACATCTATGTAAAAATACATAAATACAACTAGCTGCTTCCATTTGTGTTATTTTGTGTGCATGTGGTTTCAGGGTTGACCACTTCAAAACCGACAACCAATAAGGGCTCATCCCTGGGAGGCAATAATTCTTTTTCTCCTGGTACTCATTGGTCTCCTGGAGTTCTTGATCTACAGATAGGACCCAATGAAATTCTCTCCTTCCACATGAACATGTCCACTGATAATGCCATTGCTTCTGTCAAATGTATGCATCCATTTCTAACGAAGACTTTAACAGCAAACTATTGGCTCTCACAGACTTTGCTGCAAGGTTCAGTTGTGAAGAGACTGATGTTTCCTGCAATTAACCATTATTTTGGTACTCACTGGGATAAAATGTATAATGATATAAATATATAATAATTTGACATTTATTAATTTACTTAGTGTGGGGGGTGTATGCCATAGATGTGTAGATCCAAGGCCAGACTTACAGTTTTGGTCTCTACTTACACCAAATTGGATCTGGGAACAGCCAGCACAGCACTCCTCTTTTCCTTCTTTAGAAGGATTTCTTTCCTTTTAAGCACAGTTACACTTCTAAATCTGCTTCATATCTGTCATGTTCATGCTTGGGCCCAGAGCAACATATATTACACCAGATATATTTTGCATCAACTTCATCATCATTTTTACTAAGGTTTCTTCCAAGATTGACGAGATCACATCTTCCCAGAGCCCTCAGCTGTTTCAAAGGATGTTCTCTTCCCAGTCATACTTCAACATCTCTTTCTTCCAGCCAGAATCTTTCCTCATGATTGGCATCCCAGGACTAGAAGCTGTCCACGGCTGGATCTCCGTCTCCTTTTTCTCCGTGTACACTGTGGCACTCACTGGAAACTGCCTCATCCTCCTGGCTGTGAGGAGGACCCATAGCCTACACCAGCCCATGTACTACTTCCTGTCCATGCTTGCCCTAAGTGATGTGGGCCTCAGCTTGTCCACACTAATAAATACTAATAAAATATTTTTTCACAATTAAGTACAGCAGACTATAAAGTATTTTTAAAATTTTTCAGAGCTAAGTGACATTTCTATTTTATAAAACATTGCTTTATAAATAAATAGGGTAAAATGACAGAAGGGTACTTGGGGTAATTTCGGAAATTGTTGAAGATATGGTCTGCACTCCAAGACAGCATTCATTATATTCCTTCCACTAAGCTGAAGTCAGTAACTCAAATAGAAGTGTTTCAAATTCCAGTATTATACAATCCAAAATTACACTAATTTTATATTTGTATACACAACTCAAAACACACAGTAGGCTCAAAACTGAGCCAACATGTTCCAGACAGTACTCATTAGGATTTGCTGTATGATAGCATGTATTTGTTTCATCTTGAATATTATTTTGTTCACTGAGCATTCAGAAACATAATTACCATTGCCAAATTTTCTTCATCTCCAATATTTGGTTATGTCAACTCATATGAGGTTCTGAGCTGCATATTAAACAGTTAGGCTTAAAGAAAATGTTTTATTTACACATATTTTTAAGTTTTTAAGGTCTTAGAAGTGAAAAGAAACTCATTTTTCTCTTCGAGAATCTCACAGTCCATTAAAGAAGAGGAGGGGGAATAAGCAAGGAAGTGTAATGACAAGCAGTATTGTTACTGATACTGGCTAAGACTGGAAGGAGGGAAATAGTACATTTGTGAACATTTGGAATTTTCTGAGCTCTAACTGGGCTCCTGAACAAAAGAGGGGAGATATATTTAGTAGATGTTGAAATCTGAACTGACATGGATAAGTAGAGAAATAGACTTTGGAAGAGACTTAGGAAAGCCCTCTCCCTGCATAGCAAAGCAAGTGGTTAAATATGAGTGGAGAAGAGCTGAGCGGCAGAAGGGAGAACTGGAAGATGGGACTGGTAGGAGCAGAACTTTCTCAGACTGCCTCAAGTGTGTGTACCAGTTTTCAAGCATGAACAACAGTCTGCCCCTGGGTCAGGCTCCACTCTCAAAATAAATGAGATTCTAAAAATATCTTGGTTCATTCATACAGAATCTAGTATCATCTGTTTTATATTCTAATGGTGATCACTCATTAACCAAGTCAGTGAGGTTGATGTTCCCAATTTGCATACCTAGTAGGTATTATGTTAGGCTTTGATGGAGATTCCACACATTCCTATTAAAATTGGTGCCATAGTTTTCCTTTTCACATGACACACATGCTTACAGAGCACATGGACTCAGAGGCAAATCTTTCTTCTGCTCCAGGGTCCTCTTGAGCTGATACTCTGCTACATTACATAGTGAATGGATTAAGTAATTTTTCTTAAGTGTTATATATAAAGCCCAAAGAAGACTGGCAAGTACTATAGCAATTACTTAACAGTAAGAGGTACAGTATCCAAGAAACTGTCTTTACTTTTGAGAAAGTGGAAACACGATAAAAAACATTGAACATGTGAGAACATCATGTAGGTAGCCAGTTGCTGAGTTTATGAGTTCATCAAAACATGTTATATTGAAGGATTCAGAATGTTGCATTTTCCTGGCTTCTAATACTTTAGTGAGTAGTCACAATGTTCATTTTTAAGTGTCATGTTTCTTCAGTTTTGAACCTATTTTGATGCAAATTTTCTTTCTAAAACATATCTGCTCTCCTTTCCTTAGTCCCTGCAGAATCAATGGCCTATTAGTTTCAAGTTTACTCACAACTCAGGGAACCCTGCAGAAGAAGAGCAAGAATTGTAAGAGCCAAAACATCAAGCAAATTAGGAGAACATGCCCACAGAATCAACTGAGCAGAGCTCATAGGGGCTCACAGGGAAAAAAGCAGCAACCATGGAGCCTGCATGGATCGTTTAACCTAGGCCCTCTGTATATTTGTCATGGTTGTGTAGCTTGGTGTTTTTTGTGAAACTCATGACAGTGGGAATGAGTGTGTCTCTGACTCTTTGGCCTGCTCATAGGACCCTTTTCTTCCTACTGTGTTACCTTATCCAGCCTTGATAGGAGAGTTTGTGCCTCATCTTATCTTGTTATGCTATGTTCGCTTGATATCCTTCAGAGGCCAACTCTTTTCTGAAGGAAAACAGAAAAGGAGTGGATGTGAAGGAGTGGGGAGTTGAAGATAAACTGGGAGGAGCAGAAGGAAGAGAAACTGAAGTCGGGATGTATTGTATGAGAGAACAACAGAAAACATAAAAAATATAAAAGACTGATCTCAGTGTTGGCTGAGTCTCTCCTTCCAGGAAACAGGAAAAGCACTTTCTAAAACTGAGGAAACCAGAGTAGCTAGACCACTGATGCATTAGAACTTGTGGAAAGCATGCCTTGGAGACAGTTGGGCTAGAGATACCATCTGATCTGTGATTTTTATAATCTCTCTGAGATTCCCACAACAAACTTAACCTCTCAACAAATATTCCCATCCCAGGGGTAGAGCTGAACACACAGAAGTTTCCCTGTGACTCAAATCCTATTTTCCCTTGAGTCTGGCTACATTTTTCTGAATCAGAATAAAAGAAGAATGCCTTATCTAAAGAAGGTTCTATGTTCTATGGGGTGTGGTACAGCAGATTTGACCAGTATCACAGCCAAGGTGAGTAATCAGGGCTCACAGCTGGGCTTTTCTCTATTTTTGGAGTGCTGGATTCTTTTTCTCCCTTCTGCATGCCAAACTCAAGGAAAAGAAATACCAAAGCAGAGGCCAGAAAAAATGAAGAGACCTAGGTATTGGGTTTAAGAAGAGCCCAGAAATTTCAGCTGAGTTCCAAACTAAGATGTCCATACAGTTGATCCAAAAGGAAAAAAAAAAAAAGAGTAATTCTTAAAGGAGCCATTCAAGTAATCCCTGTCTAGACTAAAACATATTGTTGTTAAATGTAAATATCTATACTTGGAAGTGTGCCAACATGGTCCCAGACTCCTCCAGGTCATTGTTTATTTGTTCACCAAAACAACTGAATTTCTGGTGTGTATATTAATTCTATATTAGTCAATGTTTCAAGGAAAAACAGAACTGGGACAGGAGCAAGAAGCTGGATCATGCAGTTGTGAGGACTCCTGTGTGAATTATTCAGGATGAGCCAGAGACTTGGGGAGGAGCTGATGAGTATGCTGCATCTCAATGCCACCTGGAACAGAATCCCAGTCTCCCAGGGAAACCTCAGTTTACCCTCTCTTCTGATTAACTGAGGCCACACATAAAACAGAGAGTGGTGGTCTTTCTTCAAAGTCTAAAAACTCAAAAGTTAATTTTTTTATTAAAAAAACATTTACTCATAGAAATCTCTAGAACACTGTTTGGTCAAAACTGGCACTACAATTTAGCCAAGTTAGTACAGGAAATTAACCATCATGTGGACCATACTGTGAAATGGAGCTTTACCAAAGAGAATCAGACTTTCAGCTTTTATAATAGCCAAGCTTGTTGATATCAGAAACTGCTGTGTAAGTGGGTGTGTGGCTCTCTCACAGGCATGAATTAGTGATTGGAAGGAAAAATACCTGGGATATAGGGTGGGAAAAAAATAGGAAGATAAGAAAATCTTAAGAAAGGAGATTCAAAAGAATAAAATAAGAGCAATGTAAAGAGATGGAAAAGAAAGTTTGGTTGGTTGGTTGAATTTTAGAAACAGTAGATCTAGAATCACCAAGTGCCAGAGTTCAAGTAATAATCTGGCTCATGCCTGTGTTTTACAATGAGAAAAACTGGGACGAGGAAGGGAAAATGAGGCTGGTACCTAACATAGCTTGTGAAGTAGAAGTAGAACCATTTACGTAGGAAAAGAAGGAAGGGAGGAAGGAAAGAAGGAAGGAAGGAAGGAAGGAAGGAAGGAAGGAAGGAAGGAAGGAAGGAAAGAAGGAAGGAAGGAAACAAGGAAAGGAAAAAGGAAGGAAGGAAGGCACTTGGTACCAAACAGCGTGAAGATTATTTCTTTCAACTCAATAGGTGTTGATTCTGTAAATAACGGTAGTGCTGTTGGATTCATTTTTCACTCAGAGCTATGTACGCTGAGTATACCCTGTGTAATACAATAATACAGCAGAATGGCTGAAGCCCAAAAACTTTTCTCCAATCCTCTCCATTTAAAAATTGTTAAAATTACTTTGCATACTTAGAGCTGTTTGTTGCTGTTACTTCAACAAGTGGAAGACTTACATAGCTAAAGTTATCTCACATATTCCAATTCCAGAGGCTTGTACTCAAAAGCTAATGTTATGTGCCAGCTAATGCACTGCTGGACAAATAGAGAAGATGATAACGAAATTCAGTTTACCAGGAGAGTACCGATTTAAAGGTGATGACTCATGAGGATTGGCTGGTTCAGACAACTTGAGACATCTGTAAGGAAAGTTGGAGATAAAGAGAGATGGAGGAATGAGTCAAGGGCAAGAGCAGGACCAGCAGTGTTCCTGAAACAACAGTGAGAAGAAAAGATAATGAACAGTTTCCTTTGGATTGAGTGGTGGGAAGGAGAGCACAGATGAAAGGTACAATGGGCTAAGAAAATGAATCCATGAGATGTCCCACAGACCTTACTCTGGGGAGACCGTCTGAAGGTACACTATAATGCCACATGTATCTGTCAAGGAACCCCCTCAGGATTCTTAAAACAGGACCCAGATTCTTAGCTGACATGATAACCAACCATGTTTAAGAAATTAGGCTAAACCTTTCTTGGAGATTTCTTCTATGTGTAATCAACTATAAATCTAACATACTATGTCCATCCCGCAGTGCGATGCATGATTTCCTGAGATAGGGTTCCAATCCCCTCTTCTTCGAAACACACCATCAGTTCCACGACCTGATGCCCTTGACTCACTCCACCACCTCTTTGCCTCTAACTTACATTTGCTTTTCTTTCGTGTGTATAACATTTGGTTATAATTTCAGTATTCATTCATTCTAATAAATGTTGAAGGTGACTTTAGTACCAGGAGGTACACTAGGTAATAGTTACCAGTTAACAGATGAAACCTTCTGGTTGACACATTCGGGGGATTTTTAATCTAATAAAATATACATAAAATCATCAAGGAAAGAAGTAATCATGAAATGTAAAATCAGTTCAATTGCTGAAAATAAGAGTATGTTCTGTGAGAATAACGAAGGCAGGGGAGGGGAGGGGCATAGGTCAGTGCATCACTGAGGCAAGAGTCATCCAAATGGCTCTCTGAGAAAATAATGTTTACTCTGTAAAGGAATGAGGAGCCCAGCCATGTGAAAAATCAAAGGAAGAATACAAAAAGAACACAAATTCCCAAATATAAATAACAGGGACTTTTTTATAAACTGACATACTTGGTTGAAGAATCCCTGTCAGAACAGAGTCCACCCAGAATGAACAGAGCGTGTGGAAGGTGCTTCATCACAGGACCACCCAAGCCATATCACACGCATCCTACCAGACTGCGCAGGGAACCTCTGAAAGGCTTCTCAGGGCGGAGTAACGTGAGCAAGCCACATGCCTGAACATCAATTACCATGCACAATGTAGGAAGAGCAGTGCCCTAAAGTCTACATTTCACAGTAGCTGTGGGGATGAAATGGGTCCCAACTGATGAAAGCCCTGAGAATTGCAGCAAGTTTGTAGCACCTCACAGAGGAAGCAATGTTTGTAGTATTGTCTACTGAAGACCAATGTTCAAGTACTTTGTGTCATCAGGACAGGCCACAGGAGACAGTATTGGTTTTGGAATCAGACTTTGAAGGATTCAAACTCCAAGACAACGATACATGGGCTAGCTATCAAAGGTAGGTCACTTACAACTCTCCACCCCAGGGCTTCTTATCTGTACAGTAGGTGGGGAAATGTGGCCTTTTCCAAAGTCTCTTGATTCTTTATCTAAAAAAAAAAAGTATCAAAATGCTAAAAATGAATCATGGATTTTTTTTTGGCATATGTCAAAAATGTGTCATAGAAAATCCAAAGGCAACATAAACAGATGAGCTTTTTAATACCTTAAAAAGTGCAAAACTGTGGGGAAAGCACAGTAATTTCTCATGCAGTCAGGCTCTCTGTAGAGTTTCTAGAACTCGATAAAAATAGACTTCCTTTATTCTATCTTCACAGTTTAATTTTCTTTATCTCTTACTGAGCAAGAATTCTCATTTTCTTCTAAGCACAAGGATATAACAAGTCCACAGTTTAGACAAAAAGTAGACATTGGTAAGGTCAGTAGAGACCCTATTCTGTGTACTGCTTCATAGCACATGGAGTCTCAGTCCATCAGATCAGACAAGGTGTTAACATTGTGGATAAGAAGCTTTTCAATAAGCATATTATAATTCATAACTCCAACTGCCCAACCTTATGTTTGAGAGAAGCCATATCTTCAAAACTTCCTATACTTTTTCATGAAGATATGAGAAAAGTATAGATGAGACATTACCATGCTAAATAGAATATAACATAGAGTCTGCAATGATTTTGTTATTGATATTTTTCTTTTATACATAGAAGGGTGAACTAGGAAAACTTGAGTGTAAGACTTTTGACAACTTCATTGTTTCCTCTCAGCCTAGATATGTTCAGTCTCTGTCCAGGTTGAGCCCATCACATCTCCTGGGAACCCTTGGCTGTCCCAAAAGATGTTCCCTTCCCAGTCTTTCCTCAACATCACCTTCTTCCAGCCACAGTTTTTCTTAATGGCTGGCATCCCAGGACTAGAAGCTGTCCATGGCTGGATCTCCATCCCCTTCTTCTCCATGTACACTGTGGCACTCACTGGAAACTGCCTCATCCTCCTGGCTGTGAGGAGGACTCATACCCTACACCAGCCCATGTACTACTTCCTGTCCATGCTTGCCCTAAGTGATGTCGGCCTCAGCTTGTCCACACTGCCTTCCACCCTGGCTGTGCTCTGGTTTGACTATTGTTTCATTGGCTTTAATGTCTGTCTGATACAGATGTTCTTTCTGCATTTCTTCTCCGTCGTAGAGTCCTCAGTGCTCTTGGCCATGTCATTTGACCGCTTTGTGGCTATCTCCAACCCATTGCGCTATGCATCTGTCCTCACTAATAATGTCATCATCAGAATTGGGGTAGCCATTACCTCCCGAGCTACTCTGTCCCTCTTACCATTGCCCTTCTTGTTGAAGCGACTGAACTACTGCCCTGGAAAGATCCTCCTGTCTCACTCATTCTGCTTCCATGCTGATGTCATGAAGCTGGCCTGTGATGACATTACTGTCAATATCCTGTATGGACTCTATGTGGTTCTGTCCACAGTGGGTGTAGACTCCTTGCTTATTGTCATGTCCTATTCCTTGATTCTTCACACAGTGATGGGGCTAGCCTCTCCCAGGGAGCGTGTCCGGACCCTCAACACATGTGTTTCCCATATTTTGGCTGTCCTAGTCTTCTACATTCCAGTCATAGGTGTGTCCATGATCCATCGATTTGGTAGGCACCTGCCCCACATTGTTCACGCCCTTGTTGCGTATGTGTACCTTGTGGTTCCTCCCGTGCTCAACCCCATCATCTATAGTGTCAAATCCAAGCCTATCAGGGGAGCCATGCTCAGAGTGATAAGTAGGAAAGTCCAAAGTTAATGAACTTTAAATATATCACGAATTGGATAAAATAAAAGACATGCCATAGCAAATACTGAAAATTTTTAGTTGTGCTGAGATTATGAGAAGACATTCTGCCTTATTCCTGTTACAAATGTGTGTATTGTTTACTTTGTGAAGATGCAATGATGAAGATTAAAGACTAATAAATCCATGAAACATTTTCTTCTGTTTCCAGAATTTCATGCTTAATACCAGGAAAAGGGCATATGAGACAAACATGCTATGGACCAAGAAGTGTCATAATAAATCTCTGTGCAAAAGATCACTAGGAAATATAAATCAGTAGTTGACAGACCCTACCTGAGAAGGTTGGAAAGCTTACACACAGAACATATTTTTTTTTATTTTCAGAAAAAATCAGTTTTTCTATGTCATGCAGAAATTGAAAGAAATAAAGAAAAATAGAACTGTATGAAAATGGTTGCACATTTTATGTAAATACATTCATGGAAAAGACAATACTACTTCACTCCTTCATGTTCTCACTTGTTTTATGTACATGTGATTGTGTGTGTGTGTGTGTATAATGTAGGTGACACTATAAATTATGCATAACAGAACTATTGTACAGTGTTTGAACAAAAATGGAGATGATTAAGCTAGTTTGTACATGACTTCAGATAATATTCTAAGTTCCTTATTTATACCTAATAAATAAAGATTATTTATCTTTAAAAATATTTTTGTTAAATATTTTATTATGCAATAGCTACTAGTATTAATTACAGATTGGAGTTGTATTAAGTACATGTGCCAGACCAGGGTGACTTGGAATCTCTTCTGAAACCTGAAATACTAATTCTTTCCCTACAAAAAATAATTAATTGGATGCTACAATTAATGCATTCATCAAGCATTATATATGAATGACTCCAAAGAGACTGCAAATATAAATATAAAGCATGTACAACATGGTATATTGATCCCAGCCCTTGAGAGGTGCATGCAAGAGAATCATCAGTTCAGGGTCATCCGTGGCTACATAGTGAAGTTGAGGCTACCCTTAAATTACAATTTTTTTAAACAAATCACCAAAATGAAAACCATACACACACAAATTTTTCATATGTACAAACAGAAGTATGCATGCAAATTTATACTAAAACCCTGGAAGAATAAACAGCATGGCTTTTAAATTATTTTGAGTACCAAATTGAAGATTTTAATTATGTTTTAATATCTTTTATATTTTCAGAAAGTCTGCGATTTTTGTTTACAGTGATCACATTGCAAATAAGAAAATCATGTTTCTCTGATACTTTTCATTGTCTTTCTTTTAACTGCAATGTCAGAGCACTTCTAGGCAGTGAATGATTATCTACCTTCTTCCCCTCAGTTCAAAGTGACCAAATCTTGTGTTAAGTACACTTCATGCTATTTCCTTTGGCCACCCCTCACCTTGCCCAAGTCAGTTCTATCATACACACAATCCTTATATTTCTGAAGTACAGTACAAGAAGTTAGATATATAAGTGGGGTCTCTGTGCTGCTAGCCATGGCTAGGAAAGTCTACCCTGTCCCCACTTTGCTGCCTGCCTCTCATACTCACCAAGAATACCCTAGATCTTACTACGACTTTTCTGTAGATAATGATCCCAATCCCTGCTCAATCAACACCTACTTGTCTCCTACAATGAGTGTCTAGCTCACTCCTAGAAATACTGTGACTAGATAATAGGATTCCTAGGTAGGTCTCCAGGCTATATCCTGGTAAGAACAGTTGGCAGGAATGCAGTCCTTGTTTCCCTCATTGTAACACAGCCTAAAGCCCTGGGCATCTGTGGTGTTTGGTTGTATATGTGCTCCTCATTTTGTACAGACCCATGTTTTCCCTAGTCTTACTTCCTAGTTAGCCATGTGACCTAGAGTTGCCTTTAGCCTAATTGGTCTCATGCTCTTGCTCTTGACTCTGTGGTGACTAGGCCACTCTTTATACCACAAGCTGCTGGATAGTCTCAACTTCTCCTAAAGCATCCCTCAGACAACAGGGAATCTGCCACTAACCATGTTGTTTCTCAAATAATACCCTTTTGGGAACAGTCCTGTTTCCATTGTGCAAGCACAGTGAAGATTAGGCTAGGCATGAAGCGATGTTTACTGGCATGAGTTCTATTGATAGGAAATTCTTTAAAACAGCACTAGGTAGGTAAGTGGAAATAAAGGACCAAATGCCTCCTCCAAAAACAGTGAAAGACTCTGAAAATTCCCAATTAAACATCATGCCAGTTTGTCTAACAATTCTTCTACATAAGATTACACACCAAAATTCTTTTTTTTTCTTTCATATTTTAGCTTCCATGATCAATTCACTGGTTCCCATGAAATATCATTTTCCCATTGGTGCAATCAGAGTACACACAAAAAGTTGATAAACTTAAGTAAAAGTGTCTTCATGGTTGTAACAACTGTCGTAGCAAAGTGTGTCATCTCATGATGCAAGCAAATGTAGTTTTTTCTGGCTTGGGACCTAGAAGAAACACAATTATTTCTTTGAAGATTGTTTTGAATAAGGAATCCAGTTATAACTTCTTAGAAATCCAAAGTTGTTGTGGGTTCTGATGAGGAAATTGGAGTTTTAATCCAAGTTGTATAATTTTATTCTGGTCTTTTGTTTATTTCCTTTTTGTCATGCCTTTGATGAACACTTTAGATGTGTTGTTCCACCTCAGGGTGTGAGCATTTGTCACTGTGAACATTCACTGTGAGTCTCATCAGTGGACTGAATTGAGATTTGAGAGTGGTGATAAAATCTTCAAAACACAGGACTTGATCTTAATAATCATACAGAGAAAAACAAAAGGTAATATAATATTTTAAAAAAATGTAGATCTCAGGTGTTATTTCACTCCACATAGAAATTCCATAGCCAGTTTCGTCTTTGAAAGATCTGAGCTATGTTTGGATCAAGAAAAATTTGTTTTCTTAATACTGCCTTCCAAGATGCTGATATTACAGTATGCATTACAGAACTCTGAATGGAGGGAGGTTTCATCATGGATTCCTAGCGATCTGAAGTGTGTGCAGTCGTAAGAAAAAGACGCAGGATGCGCTGCCGGATCTCCTTTGTCTTTACTCCATAGACAATGGGATTGAGCACAGGAGGAACCAGCAGATACGTGTTGGCCATAATGACAGGCAGCAGAGAGTCACGCCTCTTGCTAAAACGGTGCACCATTGACAATCCAATGAAAGGCACATAGAATATGAAAACAGCGCACACGTGAGACACACAAGTGCCAAATGCTTTTGCCTGGGCTTCACGTGTCAAGCCCAACACAGTCTTAAGGATGAGCAAATATGAGAAGGAGATGAGAAGTGAGTCCAAACCAATGGCAGAGATGATGACAATGAGTCCATAAATGACATTGACATGGATGTCAGCACATGCCAGCTTCATTACATCTTGGTGAAGGCAGTAGGAGTGAGAAAGGATATTGGAGTCACAGAAAGGCAACCTTTTGATGAAGACAGGCAAAGGTGCCATTAGGGCAGCGCCCCTGACCACAGCAGCCATACCAATCTTGGCAACACGAGGCAGCGTGAGCACAGTGGCGTGGCGCAGAGGATGGCAAATGGCCACATAGCGATCAAAGGCCATGGCCAGCAGCACTGTGGACTCCATGCCAGACAAGGAATGGATGGCAAACATCTGTACCAGACAAGCATCAAACTGGATGGTAGTGGAATTGAACCAAAAAATAGCCATCATTTTTGGCATGGATGAGGTGGAAATAAGGATGTCTAGGCCAGAGAGCATGCAAAGGAAGACATACATCGGCTCGTGCAGGCTGTGCTCTGTCCGCACAACGTAGATGATTGTCAAGTTGCCTAGCACAGCAATAAGGTAGAGGGAGCACAAGGGGAAAGCCAACCAAAACTGAGCCTCTTCTAGTCCTGGGAGGCCTATCAAGACGAAATACGTGGCACTGGATTCGCTGCTGTTGATGCCCACCATACTGAAGGAACTGAGAGGGAGCCAGCACCACACAGGCTGAAGCTGAAACACAAAGACAAGTCATCGTCAGCTCCTCTAAAAGCTCAGTGTCATCCACCTTTGATCTAGTTTCCATTCTATCACAAAACGTTAATTCCGTTGCCCGTCCAAACTCTGAACCTACCCTAGCTCCTATCTAACCGTAAATCAAGCGCCAGATGAGAATTCACCTACCCCTTTATCCTACCTATTTATTTAGTGAAATGATGAAAAGACATTCTGACATTATTAATCATTAATATTAATCATCAATCTCAAACTAAAAGTTATTACATCCTCACACTCTTTGTTTAATATTGATCATATTGATCATCTAAGCCATTGTCAGTTCCTAGAAAATGAAACTGTGGATGGAGAAATACCAAATGAAAACTTTTTAATACTTACTGTTACTATGACCATACTCAGTTCATTCTAGGGTGATTATCGTGCAAATGGTAATAGTAACATAAACTGATATTGAACCCTAACTTGATCACTAATCTGATCAAACTTTAACATTATACCCAGTACATAGAAGTCATTTCAATATTAATTTAATAGCATCTGTTTTATTGTAATAAAACATATTCCAATAAAAACATGACAATAAAATAGCTCTAAGTTATTTTTCCCAGATATCTAATTGAGAGCTTACACTTGCCCTACATAACTTATATCAAAAAGAGAGAGAGAAAGGGAGAAACAGCTTTAGGGGATCCATTGCTGTCTCCCCTAGATCCTGTCTAAGATGCTGAGCACTTAATAGGAAGCTGCTGACAAGGCGGCCTTAGAGCCAGCACCGAGCCTCACAGTTTCTTAAGGACATTGGTGTCGGTCTACAACTGAGACCCTGGCCTTGCTCAGCCTCCCTGAGCTGGCCCGGACTGCACTGCTTCCCAGTCAGTGCTTCTCATGGGAGCACTCTTCTCAAGGGAGCACTCTTCTCACGGGAGCACTCTTCTCATGGGAGCACTCTTCTCACGGGAGCACTCTTTAGAGCAAACATCTCCCTTTAGCCATACTTTCACTTCCAGCTATTTTATTTCAGTCAACTGTGTTCAGCTGGAGTCCGAAAATATTAAATGGAAATTCGGAAAATAAGCAGTTCACATGCTTTAAACTGTATGGCATTCTGACTAGGTTGATAAATGTTGTAGCCTCTGACCACCCCCTACCTGGAAGATAAATCATCCTTTTCCTTGCTGTAGCCATATTGATAGCCCCCTGACAGTTACCAGTAGCCGTTTAGTTAGCAGATCTACTGTCAAAGCATTACCATTCAAGGAATTCTTCTTTAAGAATTTTTCAACTAATGTCAATCTATGTTTGGTTGAAGGTGTAGATGTAGATTCTACAAATACTGAGGGCTGATTTGATGTAGGTATATATATATAGGTACATTAGTACATGAATTCACAAACTTACATAGAAACATATATTTGACCTATGAAAACTGGAATGGCAGCTTTTTCCTTTTTTTTCTTTTTTTCTTTTTTGAGATAGGGTTTCTTTGTGTAGCCTTGGCTGTATACCAGGTTGGCCTTGAACTCACACAGATCCACCTGCCTCTGCCTCCAGATGAGGACTTTTATAGGTTACCTGAAAGAATTCTGTGTAAGGCGGAGCTAATTACTGGGTTCCAGACCCATTTAGATCATTTTCAGGCTCAGGGTGTTACAATAACCTTTGTTCTCCCACTGAGCTCTCATGGGGAGGTGGCCTCCTGTAGACAAAGGGATCGGTGGAAGAACACGAAGACCATGTATTTTAGGAAAGAGGAAAAAAGAGTTTGGTTCAATCTGATAAAAAGAAAAAAGTTAAAGCAGAGAACTGTAGTTAATCTACAACATCAGGCCAAGTTGTGAGGTCATCACTCCCTCTCGCTCTCCTGACTTGTGTTTGTAGAGACACAGCTCCCTACTTCTTGAAACCACTCCTTCTCTCACTCTAATCACCTGTCTCCATCTTCACCCTCCCCTGCTTGACTCTTAACAATGCCCTTAAATGACAGTGCTGGACAGAATTTTATCTTTGTCTATATTTCCTTCCCAGACTATCTCAATCTTTTTAATAGCAAATCTAGTTTTCTATCTATAAACTCTTTATTTTTTAATTTTTATGTATTTATTTATTCATTCATTATTTTTTCTTTCTTCATTTTTTATTTTAATTTTTATTAATTACACTTTATTCACTTTGTATTCCCCCATAAACCCCACCCTCCCCCCATCCCAATCCAACCTTCCCTTCCTCTTCTCCACACATGCCCCTCCCCAAGTCCACTGATAGGGGAGGTCTTCCTTTCCTTCCTTCTGATCCTAGTCTATCAGCTCTCATCAGGAGTGGTTGCATTGTCTTCCTCTGTGGCCTGGTAAGGCTGCTCCCCCATCAGGGTGAGGTGATCAAAGAGAAGGCCAATCGGTGCATGTCAGAGGCAGTCCCTGTTCCCATTATTATGGAACCCACTTGGGTACTGAACTGCCATGGGCTACTTCTGTGCAGAGGTTCTAGGTTTTCTCCATGCATGGTACTTGGTTGGAGTATCAGTCTCAGGAAAGACCCCTGTGCTCAGATTTTTTGGTTCTGTTGCTCTCCTTGTGGAGCTCCTGTCCTCTACAAATCTTACTATTTTCCACGTCTTTCATAAGATTCCTTGCACTCTGCCCAATAGTTGGCCATAAGTCTCAGCATCTGCTTTGATATTCCTAGGCATACATCCAAAAGAGGATCAAGTACACAATATGGACATTTGCTCAACCATGTTTGAATCAGCTTTATTTGTAATAGCCAGAAGCTGGAAACAACCCAGATGCCCCTCGGCTGAGGAATGGATATAGAAATTGTGGTACATCTACACAATGGAATATTACTCAGCAATAAAAAATAAGGATATCATGAAATTTGCAGATAAATGATAGGAACTGGAAAGGATCATCCTGAGTGAGCTATCCCAGAAAGACACACATGGTATATACTCACTCATAAAGACATTTTAGTAGGATACACCTACTAAAATCTGTACACCTAAAGAAACTAATCAAGAGGGAGGACTCTGGCTAAAATGCTCAATCCCCAGCCAGAAAGGCAAAGCAGATTGACATCAGAAGAAAAAAATAGGAAACAAGCTAGGAGCCTGTCACAGAGGGCCCCTGAAAGGCTCTGCCCTGAAGAATATCTATAAACTCTTGATCCCCAAATATATTGAGTGATGCCTGAGTTCTCTTTTGTAGACCATATGCATATAATTCCGAAAGAGACTACCTGGTTGCCTGCCAAACATATAAATTCTTCTTGTGCAAAGACTAAAATCTCACAGAATCATTGTCAAAACACTGAGCTTCAGAATCAGTCCTGTGTTTACATCCCATTTGGGAGCAGTGTTAATGAAGGTATCATATACTATTTCTAAGCTTCAGTCTCCTCGTCTCTCAAAATGATATTAATTCCCCACCTGCCTAATGAGAGCACCATGAGAATGAAATGAGATGCTTAATGCAAAGTGTTTAAACCTCTCATACACCGAGTACAAAAATTATAACGTTTCTTTTTCCCCTGATGGTGACCCTGATGTTGATAACCGGTTACACAAGCGGATTCCATGAGGCTAACCATCACGCTCCAGTGTAAGCGTTCTTATCCACGCAACACCAAAACTGACCAGATGAAATCAGGACATTGCCTGTAGTAAAACACCCCAGTAAGCATGGGAGGTGCAGCTCTTCTGTTAGAGTGTTTGCCTAGCATGTGGGAAACCCTGGATTTGATCTCATATGTACCCTTCATGACCTCATTTATTTTCTCTCTCTCTTATGTAACTTTTCCTAAGCTTCTTTCCCTATGGTATATTTAACCATTTCCTGTTCTGCATTCCCAAATAACTTTGTTTTGGGTCTTCTATCATGCACTTACTCTCCTGATGATAAGAAACACTTACTTCTTCCCATCAAAAATTCCTTAATACCAAGGACAATGGTCCATTTATTAATTAGCATCAAATTATTCTCATTCGTAATGAAATGTAGTTTACTAGTAGAAGAATCCCTTGATGAACACTTGATGCAGATAGCACAGGAAAGGGTAGGCAGGACTGCCAGAGATCTGAACCTCAGAGAATGGAGAGGCAGGAAAGAGTGTGCACACAGTCAGTACGGAGTAGTCTTAAAGGAAGAATAGAAATCTTTAGGAACAACCAACACAACCATGGATCCAAAGGGTATGTGAGAAAATACAAAAAATAAAAATAACAAAAATAAAGAAATAAATAATAAAAACAAAGCACAAAGCAGCTGCAATAAGTGCAAAGAAGATATGCAACATAATCTGTGCCCAAGGGCAGCCATCCCTGGGATTCTCCATCTGGAAGCCTCAACAGGAAGAGATTCCAGTACTCCAGTGAGCCAGCTGGCCATGCCACCCAGAAGTTCACATAACAGACTCAGGAGAGATGGCAGAGTCCCAAGATTAAAATAAGCTGCATTAAGAAGCAAATTGGGAAAAAGTCATGAATCAACATGTGGAATTTTATGGCCTCTGTGAGGCAGCTGATGACGTCACTAGAATCATTTCGGGTAGAAACATGAGTCCTGGCCTCAGCTTTTGGAGCAGTAAATTATTAAACTGTCACTGTTATCTCAGATAATAATAACAACTTCATAGTGCTACTGTGAACTTATGTGAAATCAGTTATGTCAAAGGTCATTATAAAATAATCAAACAGCATGTAATATTTAAAATGAGTGAAAATATATAAAATAAACTTTTCTTTTTTCTGGTTCACCTTCATCTTCACCCCACATCTTTATGTGCCCATTCTATGCACACACGCATCCACGTGTGTATGAATAGACACAATTTCTCACAGTGGCAAGAATGGACGCTGGGGAAATCGAAACAGGAAAGAGTCACCTGGCCGGGGAGGGAGGTACCTCGGCAGCCCAAAATGAGATCTGGACCTCAGATTCTCTAAGGGTGAGAAGTGAAGGAAAGGGGGTGCCCAGACAGCCCACGTGTCACCCCTTAGACTGCACAGCCTCGACGAGTTCCACCCTCCTACAGTTCACCAAAGACAGCAGAGACTTAACAGCTTCCAGAAGGCCTTGTGGACCGAGCACCGGCTCACACTTAGAACTACTTGTCCTCACTCAAGAGATGCTTGGAGCTTCCAGGAAAGTTACAACAAACTCGATTTGTTTTTTTTAAAAAAAAAAAAAAAGAAACAAAACCACGAAAAAAAAATAAACTAAGAAAGATTTTTTTCTCTTTCTTATTTATTTACTTTTTCTTTATTTTTTTTTTTTAGAAAGCCCACACACTATCCTAATCCCAAAGGAGTAACTCTGTTCTTAACGTTTCCCTAAAATATCAAATTAGCTTATTGAGTCCTGAAGATGTTTCTCTGGGAACTGTCCAGACATCTCAGCTTTTTCTCAGGAATCGGAGAGCAGCAGACCACACCTGTGACAGAGACTAAATCCACTTTGGAGTCTCAGTCTTTCCCCTGGACTTTGAAGCATCTCTCCCCTCCCCCATACCAGTTCAGTCCTTCTCACCAGCCCCATGCACATTCTTCACCAAAATTGCTGTCATTCTTCTAGACCCATGGAAAAGTTGGTGGAAAAGAAAACCAGGCCAATGTGTCCTCTCTTCTGACCAAGAACAATGAAGCAGCCTCCCAGCCCAGACTTGCTGAATCGTGGCCGTACTAGAGCTCACTGAGCGCCTACAAAACACCAGACACTATGTTCCGCTGGCATATAAATATCATCTCTCAGCTGAGAACAACTCCGCAGGAGAGATGGAGTTCTCTGCATGCCTCCCGCATGGCAGATGAGACCACTGGGACTCTAGGAGGTTAAGTGACATTTCTGGGGCTTAGCAATGAACTAGTACAGTACAAATCAGCCTAACTGACCTCCTATCCTCTATCTTAGGCTACTTTGATCACACTGCATCTTCTAGAAGCTGACAAAATCTGCTTCCTAATGCAGCTTATTTTAATCTTGGGACTCTGCCATCTCTCCTGAGTCTGTTTTGTGAACTGCTGGGTGGCATGGCCGGCTGGCTCACTGGAGTACTGGAATCTCTTCCTGTTGAGGCTTCCAGATGGAGAATCCCAGGGATGGCTGCCCTCGGGCACAGATTAGAGAGTAAGGCAAGATGAGGGTTGATAAATGGGACACTTGCCCAGGTATAATATTAGAAGTGAGAGCAAGTGACTAACCCTCCTGGATGAGGGTGTGGCTCACTCTTCTCTTCCAGAGTCAGTTCCTCTAGCTGTGGCATGGCCACACCCCACAGCACAAAAGAAGAATTCTGTTCTCTACCTACTGCCTCAGTCTTGTTGGGCAGGTAGTAACACTATCTGAAAGGCAGCAGGGTAAAAATCAGAGCTAGGGGTGGCCAATCTATATGCTCCCAGTATGCCAATCCTAGCCTGTCCTTCTCACATTCCCCTTAATAACGGATGTTTTGTGGGAATAATTTCTTTGTTACATCTAAGGAATACAAAATGAAGGACCTGAGTCCAGGAGCTTCTTTAGGGATCAGGATATCTAAACAGCTCTCCTTACTTAGGGAAATGTGAACGGGGCACAGAGGCAAGAAGGAATAAGGATGGGAATTTGTGGTCTTTGTCCTTACCTTGGATAAATACAGTGTCTCATACCCAAGGCAACTGTGTGAGAGCCTCTGATGCTACCTCCAGCCCTTGTTGGAATATGTAGAAGAGAATGTTCTTAGAGTGGATCCCAGACACAGCTGGGAGCCTCTGGATCCTACTCCCAAGCGAGAGAGGGAAGGCAGGCCTTATGGGCCATACTGGGGCTGCAGCCCAGAGGGAGCTTGAAACTTGATTCTTGAGAAGATTCACTTCATATGAGTGGTATCCCCAGAACCACATTTACCCAAATTATCAATACCCACTGGGCTTGGGTTTGGGGAAGCAGGTGAACCTTAAAAAGTGTTCATCACTATTGTCTTTATTGGCAAAGATAACAGTTGAAAGATGGACTTTTCAAAAAGTAGATGTTTCTAACATATCCGTCTCACTCAAGTCAGTCTGGTCCCCTAAAATCACCCCAGAAAGAGAGCCTAGGGCTCAGGTTTCTAACACTCACACACACACACACACACGTCCTGTGCAGGGGCAGGTTACTGATAGCCTGTGAAGCTAGTCTGGCTTGTGACTGCTGTCTGTGGTGCCGTAAATACCTGATGGCGACTTTGTTCAGTGCGCTCGTTGTTATCCAACAGTTATTGGCTGGAAGGCTCCTGACTGCGAGCTGTGCAGTAAGCACCAGAGGCTCTAAGGTACAGAGCG
This sequence comes from Pachyuromys duprasi, assembly GCA_028658305.1. Taxonomy (NCBI): domain Eukaryota; kingdom Metazoa; phylum Chordata; class Mammalia; order Rodentia; family Muridae; genus Pachyuromys; species Pachyuromys duprasi. The sequence goes on along the minus strand of CM053758.1, from coordinate 75,759,163 downwards.
AACAGTGCACACAGCTCAAGAATCTCCCCCCCCCCACCCCACCCCAGTGCACGGAAACACTGAGACAAGCATGCACGCGTCATGGCGTACTGTGATGAGTGCGGGGCAAGGCTGTGAGCTGCACAGCCTCTCTGAAGCAAAAGTAGCCATAGCTCCCCAAAGCCTCCAGGCCCAGACAGCTCTCTGAGGTGCTGCTATCAAGGTAAGCTTTGCAGGCCTGATTGCAGTTAGTCGGGATTCAGTGAGGTGAGGAGACAGCAACAGTTAGACAGGATTTGAAACAGTGAGTAAACAGACAATATCACACCTTTCCTGAGCCCATATGTTGTACTGGAAACGACAAAAAGTAAGACATAAATAAGAAATTTTCAAGTAAACTTAAGTATACTAAAAATAAGTCAAACTGATAGGGTAGAGATCCAGTGCAGACAGGTTTCAGAGGAGATGACATGCGAGCTTAGCAGCCTGTGAGGAGAACAAGCCAGCCATTCTCAGACCTAGGGAAAGAGTATTTCAGGCTTGGGAGACCATAGGAGGAAATGATCTTAAGACAAGAACAAGTCTATGAGTTCATGAGCAGGAGACTCAAAGTGCCAAAACTGAAAACAAGGGAGACTGAGAATTCAGATCAGGGCTAAGGGCCAGGTCATGAGTGCCTGAGAGCATTGCATTAGTTCTGAGGAGCCTACAGAAACTTCAACAACAATCATTGGTGTGTGTGTGTGTGTGTGTGTGTGTGTGTGTGTGTGTAACTTACAGAATCTTAACAACAGCCTTGGTCATTGGTATGTGTGTGTGTATGTGTGTGTGTGTGCATGTGTGTGTGTGTTTGTGTGTGGTCTAAATATCTCAGATGACAAAACTCCATTTTCAAAGGACCCTAGAAACCATCTACCCAAAGTCCCTCCTTCCACAGCCTGGGCTCATCCTTTTAAGATGTGGAAGCTTAGAAGGGAATAAGAACCACAGAAGGATGGTGGGGCACATTAGCAGATGGACCTCGGGACCCAGCCTGCACTCCCAACAAGGAGGAGCAGAAAGAGGGAGGTGTGTGTGTATGTCTGTGTCTGTGTGTCTGTGTTTCTGTGTGCCGGTGTGTTTGTGTGCCTGTGTGAAGTGCATTCTGGCGAAGTCAAAGACCCAAAATGAAAGAGAATAGTCCTCACTTAGAAAGCCACAAAGGCCTTAGTGCATCTAAAGGCAAAGAATACGAGGCAGGGTAGTTGGCAGTGTAGACATTAAGCCACATTTTAAATGAGCTAAAGACTAGACCTCAATTCTATGATTGAGACAGGATCTGAGTCAAGGTCAGAAATGGAGCTTGCCTAGTGACCAGTCTGACTCTTGATAGAGCGTCGACTGAGCCTGGATGCTAACCAGAGCACCAACTCCCCCAAAAAAGCTACAGCTGTTGTCAAACCACATCCCTCCCATCACAAGCTGGGCTTCAAGCACATTAATGAACCATACACTGAAACCCAGTCCAATCCCAACCGACCCAGTCCAACTCCAGCCCAACCTGTTCTGTCTCCATCCACAGCCCCTCCCCCCACCAGAACTACTGCCAGCCTCTCCGTAGCCCCCAGTGAAACAGCCACAGAGTGAAAGGAAGATACCAGAAAACTACCTCTAGGCAGCATTTGGCATCCTCACTCCTGTCGTTACATCACTAAGCTGCCTGTCATTTGGGTGAGAGGCTTCCTCCACATCTCCAGCCCCACCCAGCACATCTGGTTCTTCACAGGCGGGTTTCTCATCCTCTCAAGAGGTGTCCTAAAAGGTCCCCAGCCACAAGTAACCCCAACCCAGTGCACACCTCCTCTTGTACTCACCTCACCTGCCCTGAGAGGGCCTCTGTCCCCTTTCCTTTAGCACCCTTCCTGAAGGTCTGGCAGGCTGAGAAAGAGCCCAGCCAGTTTAGTCTCCACCTCCTTCTGTAGTCTGCTCAGAGCTTCCAATTCTTGGTCTTCCCGCCTCCCTCTTTCTGCTCCTCCTTGTTGGGAGTGCAGGCTGGGTCCGGAGGTCCATCTGCTGATGTAGCCCACCAGCCTACTGTGGTTCTGGTTCCCTTCCAAACTTCCACATCATAAAAGGATGAGCCTGGGCTGCGAGGAAGGAGGGGCTTTGGGTAGATGGTCTCTGGAGTCCTTTGAAAATGGACTTTTGTCAGCTGGGATATTTAGACCAATCCCAAATGTGAACTTAGAGTAAGAAAGGACCAGAAGAAGCTCATTTTTGCATCTGCTGTGTATGTGACAGTCTTTCACAGTTTCTTCACAAAGCTGTCACGCAGCAGAGAAAAGACAAACAGACAAAAAGATCTTCAGAGACCAGTGATTGATAGCCTAACTCCATCTTAAAATGGTCGTTATTCCCCACCTTTCCCTTTGTGGATGCTGATTAGGTCCTTACTGAGCCTGGAACCCAGGGGTCCCATCCTCTACAGCCCTGAGGACCTCATTCTCTCCCAGCTTCTGACCCTTACGGCAAGTTAACTTTAAACGTGGGTCCCCAGGGATAACACCTCTGCCTTCTACTCCAAAATGTTCTGAAATTCAGACCAAAGAAAGAGAATGTAGTGTAGTTCCTTTAACCTTCTCTACACTGCTAACCAGCCACACAAGATTTGGCTTCTCTTTCTAAACAATTTGGTTCATCTGGTTGTTCTTAAGGGTAAAACTAGTGAGAGAACATTTACAAAGTTGAAGAATAATTTCCACGAGAAACTAAGTGACTTACTTGTGAAATAAATTAAAACTACATTTGTATTTAAACAAGTGTGACTTTTAGTTGGTTTTTTACTTTGTTTTAGTATTCATTATTACAATTAGACATAAAATCCAAGCTATGAAAAATAGACACTACCAAGACTGCATCAAAACTACTAAATACAAGAGCTTCTGGCACCTACAGAACTTTCAGCTTGACACTCCTTCACCACCCTAGAGTCATTGATATTCCCTCCATTTGCCCATAAGCAAAGACTTCTCTCTCTCTCTCTCTCTCTCTCTCTCTCTCTCTCTCTCTCTCTCTCTCTCTCTCTCTCTCTCTCTCTCTCTCTCTCACACACACACACACACACACACACACACACACAAATATTCCATCTAAGATGCGGTGCCCTGAAGCAGTAACCATGTGAAACAATGAGAAAGTGAGCAAAGGCACGTGAAACAATGGTTTGTGAGACACTGGACATGAGGCACTGGAAGGCAGAACAACATGAGACAAGATAAACAACTGAGATAGCACAGGCCTCCGGCTTCTGGCCTTGTTTCCATGCTGCAGCATAGGAAAGGGAATCCAGGCAGAGGCTAGAGGCTTCCCTCAGTTGTGGAGTTGGACTGAGGGTTCAGGACGACCAAGTCAGTCAAAATGCAAAGGCAAAGTATTGGAGATGGCAGATCTGCATAAAAGACGGCACTTGAGGATGGAGAGCCTTCTTCAAGAACTCAGCAATTATGTGAACAAGCTGACTAAAACCATAGGGAGAATCATTTAAGAGATTTAGAAGTAAGGCTGTGCAGTGATCACGCAGGCCAAAGACTGGTGGCTTCCTGACACTCAGATTGGAGGGCTTCAGAAGACCACACCTCAATATGAGCATGTTCTGACTGACAAACCTTCAAAGCATATCCAAAATAAATGATCAAACTAGTTCCAAGTTATTTTGATGCCTTCTGGGAACAAGGCATAAGAATATCTCTGCTGAGGTGACATCATGGAAGAAGAGGAAGAAAGACCGTAAGAGTCAAAGGATTAGAGGAATTCTGTGAACAGTTGTCTCCTGACTGTTACAACTGAAAACACAGCAGCTATGGCTATTTACAAAAGCACTGCAAAAATAAATATAACATGAAAGTATGAGGAGAACTATTCAGGAAGAAGGAGGGAGCCTGTAGGAGTGGGAGAGGGATAGGAGAGAGCAATGGGGATGAGTGTTATCACAATATATTGTACTTACATATGAAATTGACAAAAGGAAGTGCTAAATAAAAAAGAAAGATGTATCATGATTACACTAATCACAAGAAACCTAAGGCTTTACTCATATTGGACAGCGAAAATTTCATAGCAAAACAAACTCCCATAAGCATGAAAAAGTGATAAAATTACAGAAAGAAAAAAATTCAGAATTGTGATCAAATGTTTCAATAATCCACTCAAGAATTGATTAAAATATGTTTAATAATGAAAAACTATTTTCACCTTAAATTAATATAGGAAGTTCATACAGTTCTTTTGGACTTACATAAATGATTCCGTATTGGAAAGAAACAAGTAAAACTATCTTCATTCACAAACAACATGATCATCCATGAATAAATTTTGGTAAAATTTGTCCAAGAAGTTCTAGAAATAAAATTTAAGTACAGTAACTCTTAAGATTCAAGATTAAATCATTTTTTATTTTAATTTTTATATTAATTACAGTTTATTCACTTTGTATTCCAGCTGTAGCCCTCTCCCTCATTCCCTACCAATTCCACCCTCCTTTCCTCTTCTTCTCCCATGCCCCTCTCCACATCCACTGATAGAGGAAGAAAAATCATAGTTCTCTGTACTAACAATTTTTTCATTTTAATTGAATAAATAATAACACTTGTGTTAGCATTGAAACTATAAAGTATTAGAGATAACTCTGGTAAAATATTTCAAGCACTGAATGGAGTCTATAACTTTTTTGAAAAAAAATTAAGACCTTAAAAAAAGAGAGAGACGTCCTGTTCATATGTTGGAAGACTCAATCATACTAATTCTCTTAAATTGGATCAATATAGGTTCACTATAGCCCAAATCAAAATTTCAAAAGAAATTTGCTGTATTTTGCAATTACGTTGATATAAATTTTAAATTGCCAAAAAAATTACATGGAAATATAAACAGATGAACTTTGAAAATATGAAGCAAAATTATATTCAAGACATTTAAATTTTATGGACTTCTTATAATTCTATACTAATAAAAACAATGTGATCTGGTATAAAGACAGACAATTGGGTCATGAGGCCTACTCATCTAGAGTTAGGCACATATGTGCAATAACTAATTCTTTACACAAGGTTACTAGAGTAGTAGGGTTCTTATATGTACTTATACATAGATAACCCAGTGTTACTGAGATGTGCAGATTTCATTAGGGAAAAAAGTTAACTTTGGTCCAAACTCCACACTGCCCAGTCAAAGATCTCAAAATGGGTCATAGAAATTAATGTAAAACCTAAAACTGTAAAGCTTCTGAGAGAAAGTGTTTTGTATGACTCCCGGTTTGCCAGTGAGTATTTAGATGCAACCACCAAGTTATGGAACTCAATAAATCAAACTTCAGCAAAATAAAAACTTCTGACTTTCAAAACTTATTAAAGCAAGCACAAGATAAGTCATACAGTGGGAGAGGATGCAAAGTGCACATCTGACCAAAGATTTCTACGCAGAGCATGCTTAAACTCAACTTTGCTATTGAGATGGTTCAATAGAGGAAGGGGTTCTCAAAAAATATGTTGTTTGTCTTCCAAACAAGAGATCATTTACATGGGATGACTGTCCAACAATCCTTCTGGTATGTAGCTTCAGCTGCAGATCACTCCTCAAGCCTACCCTTTACTCCTCTTTTAGGCCCTTTAACAGTCAGATCTGAAGTCCCAGAGTGTAGCATTGGAAAGAGGTGTAGGATTAAGCCACAGCTGTGCCTCAGCTGTGTGACCTTAGGACACCCATAAACTTGTCAGAGTCTTGGTTTTCTTGTCTGTGAAATGGGAAAAACGCAACCCCTAAAATATAATAGTGATACATTAGAGCTCGTACTTGACCATTGAAGAAAGCATTTTGGGGACTTCAAAGGATAATGCAAGAACAGTCAAGGAATACAGTAAAGAGAAAAAAGTAAGAGGTAATGATGGATAAGAGAACAGAGTAAATTTTTATTTACTGCAAAACAAAATACACTCTCCCTTTTCATCTCACTAAGTGGCTGATCAAAATAAGCACCGAGCTCTTTATTGCCAGGTCTAGCAGTATGAGACAAGGCCTCAGTTCTGCCATCACAAGGGACAGGAATGTATCACAGGGCTGTTTAAGTTTTATGGAAGAGAATAAGCAAAAGTTGCTATATAACTCCTTGAGATCCTAACAGAGGAATAAGCATCCCAGTGGATTGTAAGGGTTGGTGTTTCATGATGGCAGAAGCACAGAGACTATGGGAGCCTAGTGGAAGTCCTGTCTATCCGAATCTCCCAGCAGAGCTGCAATGACCCTAGTTACCACCAGTCATGCAAGCAAGGCAAATTAGAGAATTCGGAGAGCCCCAAGCTCTCCTGAGAAGAAAACCAAGCAGTAACATTTCAATCTAGACAAAGGAACGGCTTTCAGGCCTGGCATGGAACTTAGTTATGAAAACTGAGAACAGATGTGCTTAGAAACCTATTTGTAGGAAGAGAGTGACAGACATCATTGTTGTTTAAAACTATTATCATCTCAACATTTATTGATCAGTTTTTATTTTTGTATCATTTTATCCCCAGGGTCATCCAACAAGATCTCTGTTGCATTTCTATTTCGTAAGGTTAATAGTTTTCAAAAGTGCTAAGTTTCAATAACTTAAATAACTGGTCTTTTTTAAAGATTTATTTATTTATTATCTATACAGCATTCTGCCTGCACACCAGATCTCCCTATAGATGGTTATGAGCCACCATGTGATTGCTAGAAATTGAACTCAGGACCTTTGGAAGAACAGCAAGTGTTCTTAACCTCTAAGCCATCTCTCCAGCCCCCATAACTGGTTTTTAAATAAAGCCATCAGTCTTAATCTGAATCCCATGTGGTTTCAACCACACAATGCTTCATTTTCTGATGATGACAGAGAGGCCACTTATTTTTTCTTATAATTTATTCACTTTACATTCTGATTGTAACCTGCTCCCTCGTCTCTTCCCTGTCCCACTCTCCCTCCCTCTTTCCTACATCCCCCTTTCCTAGTACTCAAAAAGGAGAAGCCCTTCATCCCTACCATTGACCCCAGCCTATCAAGTCTCACTAGGACTGAACAGAGGCCACTTCTGAAGGAGGTTCTTGGCAGGGTTGTCCATTTTTTTGAATTTCATTTCTAAGTAAAATCAACACAGGGAGATAAGTTTCAACTTTTCTAAACATTGTAAAAAGAAAATCTATCAAAAGATAAAGAGATTGGTTTGTCTGTTTGCCTGCTTTTTTTGCTTGCTTGTTTTTAAAGCAGTATAACAGTATGACAGAATACCACCCAGGGCCACAATTCTGTAATTTTTCAAAGCATCCAGAAAGCTGTTCATATCAACTATAACGTGAACGGTGCTGCTCAAACGTGTATAATAAGATGGGATACATATTATCTCCTGCATGCTGACAACACTTAGTGTACATTTTTAAGAAAAATGTCAAAAATACCTGTTCCATTGCTGACGTCTTAGTTTGTCATCACACACATGAGTAAATGAGGTCAAGAGAGATTGCAAAATATATCCCTTTACGATATTTCCAAATTTTATAAGTTTTATTTCAGTATTCTTTCCTCTGTCATAATCTACATTAGTTTCTATATATACTTCTTCAATGTGAATTTTTTTTTACCTAATGCCAAGATCTGTAGACAGACTCAGTGTGCCTTCAGTAAGATATACCATACCCTAAGAGACATCAGAGATTTCTAAGACTCACATGTTCATCTTCTTCTGTTCCTTGCTTACCCAATGAGATTAACAGACCTCCAAGAATTTTTAAACATTCCTGGCAAATCATCAAAAAAAAAAAAAAAAAAAAAGAAAGGGAGAGGGGAAGAAACTATAACCTGACACCAAAAAATAAAGACAGGGACAGGGACTTCAGGAAGTCAATGACCAGATAAAGAGGCAGGAAGATGGGGAAAGGCTGTGAGTAAGATGGAAAAGATATAGGCTGGTCTTTGAGAGAGAAAGAAAAATGAACATGACTATTTATGTTCCAGGGTCATAACCAAAGCCTGAGCCAGGTCTCTTAGAGGTTTCTGTGCCGGTGTTGGCAACTATTCTCACTTCTGGCAACTTGACTTCTTCAATCTTCTACCTCCACCTGCAGCTCCACACTGAAACCACTTACCAATCCAGAAATACCACATAATCCATACTCAATAAAAAAGAGAAATGTGCCCAGCACTCAGGGAGGCATAAGCAGGTGGATCTCAGTGAGTTCTAGGCCAGCCTGGTCTACAAAGCAAGTCCAAGACTGCCAAGGCTACACAGACAAACCCTGTCTCAAAAAAAAAAAAAAACGGGGTGGGGGTTGTCTAAGACATATGTGCCAGGAATATGCCCCAAAATGAATAATCACAGCACAGCACAGATTCATACAGAGAGAGATAGAGAGCAATAATCACATCCATATTAAAGATATTGTGCACTTTAACCATAGACATAGTATAGATGTATGCTAAAAGACAAAGCACACAATGCTGACGGGCCAGACACCAGAGCACTGCACATCTACAGATTCACATTCTACGGATAGCAGCAAAAGAAGACAGGCACCAGGCATCCATAATTATCCTTCCCACAATAAAGATTCACAAACCAGCAGTCTTACGCAGATGTCTATTAACATATCGACTGACACATATCTCATGAACAAGGTAAAGGTACAATCAATGACATCATTCACAACACATACATACATCAGGACTTAACTAACACATTCACCAAAACATAGCACATATTCATGTTCCTCTCTCTTTCTTCCACTCCCTCCAAGTTTTCTACATACACATACCCATATGTACACATAACCAAAACAGAAAACATCTTTATAGGAATAAGTTTCTTGAAGCCACACAGATGGACATTGACAGATTCCACACAAATGCATGCGAATTTATAAAAAAAACTTCAACATTTCATGGCAGCTGCCTCCACTCCAATTAAATCTCCTCCAAATACCTTCATTAACCCCTAGTTACAATTATGTAACTACTTTGAAGTATGAATAAGAGGCTATGTAGTCAACACAGATTCACTGACATGTACACATGGACCATCAAAATTATACATCAACAGTAAAGAATTGTGAGATGTGGCATTTACTTCTCATCTCAAAACTATGAATATTTTCTAGTTAGGAGGAAGGAAGATGGCACGGCTATTGAACCAGACACCATAGGACAATTGTTCTCCCTGATGATCTGTCCAGATCTGTTCCCAGAAACAAAAACTGCAAAGTTTATCTGTTTACATAACCAGAAGCAGACAGCCCAGCAGGTTGCATGGTGTGGTCATAGGTCATTCTGCAGATCCTCATCCTGTCAACTTTGGTATTATTGAGGACACCAGGCTGGGTAGCCTTCTCATCGGCCCTCGTTTGAGAACATATGGATAATCCTTGAACGGATCTCCTTGGTCTTCGCTCCATAGACAATGGGGTTGACCACAGGTGGTAGCAGCAGATAGACATTAGCCATAACCACATGGACCAGGGATGTGGGACCACCCAGCCTGTGCACCACTGATAGCCCAATGAGGGGTACGTAGAAGACGAGGACAGCACAGAGGTGGGAGATGCAGGTGTTGAAAGCCTTGAGCGCTGCCCCTCGAGCTGACAGCTCCAACACAGCCCTCAGGATGAGGATATAGGAGAAGCCAATGAAGAGGGAGTCCAGGCCCATAACTGAGAGGATGATGAAGAGCCCGTAAACCACATTGACTTTGGTATCAGTGCAGGACAGCTTCATGATGTCCTGATGAAGACAGAAGGAGTGTGTGACAGTCTGTGTTCGGCAGTAAGACAACCGCTTCAAAAGGAAGGGCAGTGGGAAGAAGAACACAAATCCCCTGGCCAGGGAAGCGAGGCCAATCTTGGCCACCGTAGGCCCTGTGAGCACAGAAGCATGGCGCAATGGGTAGCAGATGGCCACAAAGCGGTCAAAAGCCATGGCCAGCAGGACGGCAGACTCCATGGCTGATAAAGCATGAATAAGGAACATTTGGGTCAAGCAGATGTTGAACTCGATCTCCTGAATGCCAGTTAGGAACAAGCTGGCCATTTTGGGCATGGTAACAGAGGAGAGGACCAGGTCAATAGTAGAGAGCATGGCCAGGAAGAGGTACATGGGCTCATGCAAGCGCCTCTCCACACGAATGATGAGGATGATGGCCAGGTTGCCCAGCGTGGCCACTGCATACATAAAACATAAGGGGAAAGCCAGCCAAAAGTGGGCATTGGGTCCCAGGCCAGGGATGCCTACCAGTAGGAAATGGGCTGGATGGGCCAAACTTCCATTGGGAGGGACAATGAGAGGGACCAATGGCTGTGGCATCTGTGTTCCAGACCAGAGACTGGGAAAGAGAAAAGGAAAAGGAACTCAGAGAAGAGAAAGCAGGAATGAGAAAAAAGACATTGGAGTAGTGATAGCTAAAAATGATTAAGTTTATAAAATGCCCAAGTATTTTGAGCCCCCACTTCTTTCTGTTCTTATTTTTACTTAATTTTATAAAATTTGGTATAAAAGTTGCAAATAAACAAAACCATCATAAACAAAATTAACCATATTCAAAGGCATTCTTCTTATACACATCTCTCTGAACATGCTAAACCTCCCCCTAACCCGCAAGGTCCAGCACTACATGAGAAAATATTCATACCATTCTACTAATCTTGATGAGTGAATGCCCCCCCAAACATTTCAGAACTATCTTTCTTTTAAGAGCTGATACTGCTGACCTAGCCACAACTGTTGGCTACATAACATCAGGTCTTCAGAGACCTTCCATCTGACAGTGTCACTTCTGATGCAAGCTGGGCTTGGGTCAGGTTTAGGTCTAGAACTAGAGGCTTGGTATTTGATTGCCTCTGGCCTATCATAATCTGATTTGTGGCAGGAAATGGGAACTTGTTTTTAAGACAGATTTTTTTTCTAAGTCTGTGGTAGCATTTCTCAAACTCCGCTAATAAAATTGTTTGATATGAAGTTTGGAAGGAGGGGTCTTGAAGAAATTGAAGGGAAAGAGGAGGGATGAATATGATCAAAATGAATTGCACCTGTGTGTGAAACTCTTAAATAGGTAAAGTAATTTTTAATTATCTGAGCTAGTTGCAGACACCATCTTCCAGAACCTGCTCTACCAAACCAGAATTTTCAGGTGAGGCATACAAAAGGCTATTTTTTTAAAGTTATTCCTTTAAAAACATTTTTAAGGATGTAAAAATTAAAAGATTCCTAAGTAACCACTCTCTCCCCTCAGAGAGAACTGTGGAAACCTGGTCTGGTATTCTGGGAGTGAGGAGATGGGGATAAAGAAAAACTGCCATTCCCGATGGCCAACATAAGGCAGAACAGAATCACCATCAGCCTGGCTCTCGTCTGTAGAAGAAGTCTGTGATCTCAGACTGTGCTGTGTCATGGAGGCCACATGCAGTACACACAGAAAGAGAATCTGTGAACGCAGCTGCTGCCACAACTGGGTGGCCATGGAAATGGCTCTCCCTGGAAAGCTGTATCGTTCGGGCTCAGCTCTGCCCTTCGTACACACACCACTCTGCTAGGTCCCTCTGTCCTGAGGCCCAAGCACAGAACCTCCCAGTTACATGATATATCCACCTTGATAGCGATGGGCCTTTTCTTGCCCCAAATAAGACCACCAGTCTACTCCAGTCCACCTTCCACGCCACTGCCTCTGAAAAGCATGACTCCGATGATAGCGGTAGGTGTCTGCCCCTGTCCCTCACCCCAGCCTTCAAGACAAAGTCAGACCCCCATTGTCTGTTAACAAAGCATTTCATGATGAGGCTCAAAGTTTAGTTTCCAGCCCAGCTTCCATCTTCTTTGTTTTCTTCTCAAAACCAGGTACTACCTGTACCACTGACACATGTGCTGAGGCACAGGCATACGTGTGTGCAGGCATAGGCATGCATGAACACACACACCAGCACATGTACAAGCACGCCCTTTGCAGTTTACATTTTTCCAGGTAAAGTTATCTCCCTTGCCTTGCCTCTTATGGGCAGGAGGCTGGAACTGGAGAGCCCTCTCAAAGAGGGAGATAATAATTGGAACTGGCCTCACAGAGGATTGAAGAAATTCCTCTCTGAGCTAGTCGCTGAACACTGTCTCTGGCACAGGCTGCTACAATTTGGAAAGGCTGCTTAAAGACAGAGCCCTCCAAGTCGCCAGGCTGCCCAAATGTACCCTCCGTGCCTGCACAGTCTCTGTGGAGTTTACAAAGCCAAAACAAACCTCCCTTTGCTGTCTCCCTCAGGCCTCACTCGGACATGTCCATTATGAGTTCTGCTACCTAAATATAGACTGTCTGGTGGCCTTTGGGAGTGCCAGCAGAGATGAGTAGTCTGGGACCCAAGGTCCACTCAAACTCCCAAGGAAAGCTGAGCCCTGGCTCCTACCCAATTCTTCTGAGACCTTTATAAGAGAGTGGTGTGGGGCAGTTCTTGCCATGGAAGAGAGAAAATAAATGACCGGTGTGGAAAAGAGTAAATACTGGACTGGAGGGATAGACCAGCATCAGAAAATACAGACGGAGGAGGGGTGGTGTACTGGTACACAAGGAGCTTTCTCACTTCTTGATGCTGCCCTCATGTGGTCGGATGGAGGAGTTGCAACCTAGAAGCTGAGCGATGACGACTCAAGGGCCAAAAAGTTCATTCTAGGTTGCCTCTGACCTTTTCCCAATGCATTAAACTTCCGGTCTTTCTGTACTCTTTCCTCCTAATATGGTCAGGCGTAGCTCCCACACAGTGTAAAATGGAGGTTTGTGTGAAGCCGACTTAGGCTACCTCAGCATATGTAAGAAAAATGAATAACACTAACAATCCTCCCTTGAGTGTTTGAGCTCCTTTATGTTAGTCTAAACAACTGGAAGGGACAAATAAGGAAGAGGAAACCTCATTGACATACTGTTTCAACTTTCAGAGGAAGATAATAAATTGAAAAGTGTAACGACTAAGAGTACAAGGGCCTGAGTTATTTTGAGAGCTATTAAGGGGCTGGTGGAATCCTGAATTCAGCAGCAGAGAAAAAATTGGGAAGTGGTTGTGCATGGTCTTAAAATGCTTACCTGTTAACATGGGTGGGTTGGACAACACTGAAGAATCGGTAGCTCGCAGATGTGTTCATTTAATCTGTATTTCAGAGCGAGCAGGGATTGGACATAAAGCATGTTAACAGTAACGTTGTCCTTGATTTCTCAGGTTGTCTGAGTTTCCTAGAGGCTTTCGGGAGACCCTGCTGTTTGAGGCCAAATCCACCATGTCCAGACAACGCCCCCCTCCCCACTCAGAAGGAGGACTCTCTTCCTCAACAGGGGGCTTCTTTCTGCTTGAATTCCTCTTGAAAGTGTCTCTAAGCACAACCCCCACCCCTGAGGGAAGTCACTGTAACTAAAACAGTGGTTCCCTTTCTCCTGACAAGAACCTGCTCAAAAGATGTTTTGAATTCCTGGAATGTAAAGCATTCCTGGCACTTCAAACTCCAGCTAATAGTATGTGCCTACCCTGGGAACCCCTCACCCACCCCCAAAAAAACGATATACAGCTTTTGTTCACAGAAATAAATTTTAGCGCTCTTGCTAAAGCTGGTCCCAGAAAGTTATTCACTCATACCCACAGCATCCAAGGAAGAAATCTGGAGACCACTGGACAAGTGAAGCGTCTGAAGAAAAGGAATCAGACACCAAAGAAGGTAAGACAAGTATCCCAGATGGTCCAGCCTCACAGACTGCCTCAAAGGCTGTTTACACAAAATTCTGCAGCCAGAACAACTTCAGAATTGCCATGGAAGATGGCCCGGCCTCTCAGACTGCCTCAGTCAGGATTGTTAGGTTGTTGTGCAGGAGATTCAGCTGGCCTGCCCTCAGGGGCCTTTACGATCCTGACACGTCCTGTGTCACCACCTGGGCCCAGGTACTCCATATATAACCTTTCCCCTCTCTCTCAGAGCAGGTTTCTGTCCCCTGTGTCTGGGACCCACCACCACCTTCTCTCTCTCTCTCTCTCTCTCTCTCTCTCTCTCTCTCTCTCTCTCTCTCTCTCTCTCTCTCTCTCTCTCTCTCTCTCTCTCCCCTCATGGCCCACTCAGGCCCTAACTCCTCTCCCTTTTCCTTCCCCGAAAGATATCTGTTGAGTGTGTGGCATTTTTTTAATATATCCTAACAGGGCGCATTGGCCAGGAAGGGCTCTCCTGGTAGTGTCTGGTCTAGTCATGTGGAGACCCCTTACACCCACCATGCTGCCTGCATCAAGTTTGTCTTCTGTTCCATCAATTGCTAAATGCCAGCAAGGCTTTTGCTCAACCACATGTGCCTGGGACCTGCACTTTCAATCTGCAACCACTGTACTCTGCTCCAGCCTCTCCATAGATTGATTTCGTCAGACCTCCAATTGTTTAGCAAGCAAAAGTCCACTTCAATGGGCCCCTGAGAGGTGCTGCAGCTGCCCCGTGCCTGCTCCTGCCCATGAAAGAGGGTTTTCAAATTGCACTGGTGCCAGGGAGGCCATGCCATGCATGGACAGTTTCGGTGGACCACCATGCTGCCAGCAAGGCAGTGGCCCCGGGTCACTTGACTTCAGTCCCACTGTGCACACAACACATGGAGGGCTGCCATGTTGGTTTGGGGGTAAAGGGGATGAAGCCACATCTCCATCTCATTGTTTTCTGAGCTGCAATAAAAAAATTTCTTATTTCTCTTTTTTCAAAATCCTGTCTCTTCCTCTATGTTCACACTCCCACAGTTTGATTTGATTATCTCTAAAACAGTACTTTTCAGCTCTTAGAAATAAAAACTCCTTTCCCATTTCTTTTTCTGCTCTCAAAAAAAAAAAAAAATCTTCAGATTACACTGTAAACTTGTCAGTTAAGCCGGCACTTTTCCATCCCACGAGGCCTAGACAACAAATGCCACAGCTAGCTTTCTTAAGACTTGACCATTTTCCCAATTCCTTGGGCCCTCAAAAGGAAACTATGTTCCACAGCAGCAGGAAACAATTTTAAGAGAATAATGCCCCATTCCCAAGAGGTGGGGTGGGTGGTTTTTCTGTCATTAGATGGGTGTTAAATATTTGTTGTTATTTTAGGGTGTTGTTTGAGTTGTTAATGATCTTGTCAGGGAGGAAACAAGATGTAGGAGGTTAGACTCAGGGGTTTCTCTCTTTTCCTTTTCTCTGTCCTTCTTATGCAGGGAGAAAGGGGTTGAAAAGAAAAAGGGGAGATATAGAAATACTACAGGACTAAATAGAAGGAAAGAGTAGATTATTGCATCTGCTCTTATAGACCTTTGTATATCAATACAAAATTAAGGTTATATCTTGGTTACAACATACTATACATTAACTCTTTTTAAGATATTTTTCCTATGTAATTTTTTAAATGCAATGTGAAGTTCTAATCCTTTTGAAAGTTACTATCACAAACTCTTTAGAATAATTAAGAAGTGCAAACTAATTTTCATCACACTGATGGTTTTGTTTGGCATTAGTTTACTTAATCACTGGTGTTTTCTAAGTTAATCAGACAATATATAGCTAGATCAAGCAATTCAGATAGATAATTGGTCTTCAAAAACCTCAGAGATCTACTGATATGGCATTTAAAGATGTTTTCTTAATTTAAGTTTTGGTTTTTTTTTTTTGGACCGTGGAACATGTCAACTCCTGGCAACATCCCATTCCACTTCAAAGAGCATCAAAGAACCTCATATGGTGTTTGGTTCATATGTGGCAAGCTAGCTACTGGCCAAGAAAATGCTCTTGCTAAAACTGCAGACAGATTACTGGACAAACTAGATGCAGGCAAGTAGATTGCTGAGCTTTGCAAGGACAAGGTAGGCAAGTCCTTCATAATCCCTGCCTCATAGAAAAATCTGTCAGATATTCTGAGCCAATAGGCAGAAGTGATGACTGCAGAGGAATCTTGAGTGATGTCCACGCAACCAACTATCCCTGTCATTTCTACAGTTTTGGAAGCTGCTTCCTCTGCACTTCCTCCTTATTCACATAATATTTATCCTTCTCAGGTCTCAGGTAGAATTGAAGATTAGAGTTAGAGTTAGATGGAAGGGGAGGAGGTCCTCCCCTATCAGTGGACTTAGAAAGGTGCAGGGAGGAGATGAGGGAGAGAAGGGGGGAATAGGGAGGGAATGCGGGAGGGGGCTACGGCTGGGATACAAAGTACATAACTTGTGATTAATATAAAATAAAAATGAAAAAAAAAGAATTGAAGATTAGATAGTTATAGGCTTACAATTAAGTTTAGTTGTTTAGGATTTATGAAGATCTTTTAGGAATAAAAAGATGTTTTGTTTGTTTGTTTGTTTGTTTGTTTTAATTGGTAATGCAACTCACAACAGAAACTGAGTTAGGTACAGAAAGAACTTTGTACACACCAAGATAAGTAGACAATAGAGCACTTTCTTCAAGGTTGTTGGGAACAAATGTGGCTTAGAGTAAAAGACTCCCCTCTCTATGAATTGATGACCCCCAAAACAACAGCCATGCAGTCAGAACCGGACATTCCAGAGATAAGGAAGCTCCCAGGTGGAACGACATTCCAAGATCGCAAGCTGCCCTGGCGGAACCACTCCTCTCACAGGAATTTTACCTACCCCTCCCTGCTCCTTCCTTTCTCCACTTTTAAAACTGGTACTTTTCATCCCATTAAACGAGACCTTGACAAGGAAACTGCTTGGTCCTCCTTCTTCTTTCCTGCCCGTTTTTTTTCTTTCAGGCTTGGATCCCCTCGGACCCCATGAATAACTAGGTCCCGCGGGTCGGGGCACAAGGTTGCTAAATGCACATGGATTAGACATTGTGAATATGATTTTTACGTGATAGTATAGAGTTTATTAATGTTAGAGGAAGTCTTTTTTAGAAAGAAAGGGGGAAATGTTGGAGGATATTTGATCCCATTGTGAATGGGACTGTGAAGTATAAAAACCTGTTTGGTGAGGCTCATCCCTAACACACTCCTTTAATCCAAGAGCTTTCTGTACACAGAACTAAAGATCAAGAGATGAAGCGAGAAACTAGCTGACAGGGAGTAAACAAAAAGAAGGGGCATTGAGAGAAGGGTATTTAAGACAGTGTGGAGAAGAAGGGGCTTTGGGCTTTTTCCTTCTGAGACATCAGCTGAGCAGGAAGGTCAGCTGAGTGCTTTCTTTCCATCTCTGAGCTAGAAGGTTTTCACTCCAGTATCTGGCTCTCTGAGTCTTTATTGGTAAAATCAAATGATTGGGTTTTGTTTTGTTTGCTTTAAAACAAGTAGCTTTGCCTTATTTTGTTAAAAATATGTTTGTACATGTACACATATGATACATGTATGTATGTGACATTCACTTATTTCTCTATTTGTTTATCATGTAACATAGCATTGAGCTGACATCAGTACTTAAGTTTTAGACCTATATTTAAATTGTAAATATTCCACAAGAGACCTCACTATGTAGTCTTGGAAAACTAGTGTGTTTGAAGTTGTATAGGGATAGTTACATAATGCAAGGTGAAATTATGACATCATTGTCTTTTGTTTTGAGACAGGTTCTCATAGATATCTAGTTTGTTTTATTTAAAATGGGATCAATGGCTATGTAGCTCAGAATGACCTTGAATTTCTGATCTTCTTACTGAGCATCCCATTTGTGTACCATCATGCACAACTTACGTGCAACTGGGACTCAAACCCAGGGCTTCACACATGCTGGGTAAGCACCTTACCAACTATGCTATATTCCAACCCTTTTTATTGTCTTTATTTGGAAAGTAAATATAACAGAAGAAGTGGTTAGTTATCAGAGGGGAAAACGTGATGGTTGGTCTTGATCACCAACTTAATGGGATTTAGAATGACTTAAAACATATACTTCTGATTGTGTTTGTGAAGATGTTTCCAGAAAAGATTAGCTGAATACCAACCCTCACAAATTGTGTGGCGCCTTCTAACAGGTGGCCCATCTATAAAGAGCTTCCAGGAGAATCCAGTGTGCGCCTGACTTCCTTCACCCCTGAGGGCACCTACCATTACCTATGCCATGCTCCACCAACACTAGACTCCTGGTTCTTCAGCCTTCCAACATGGTCTCAATATAAAGGAGCTGAGACTCTTGGGGGAAGGGGCAGAAGGAGGAGTCCTGTGTTCTGTGTCTTCAGTGCTGAGACATCCAACTTCATGGACTGAGCAGCCAGAGTTCATTGCCTCTAGAGCAGTGGTTCCCAGCCTTCCTAAGACTGTAACCCTTTAAGATAGTTCCTCAAGCTGTGGTGACCTCTAGAGCAGTGGTTCCCAGCCTTCCTAAGGCTGTAACCCTTTAAGATAGTTCCTCAAGCTGTGGTGACCTCTAGAGCAGTGGTTCCCAGCCTTCCTACGGCTGTAACCCTTTAAGACAATTCCTCACGCTGTGGTGACCTCCAAACACAAATTTATTTTCATTGCTATTTCGTAACTGTAATTTTGCTGCTCATGAATCTTAATGTAAATATTTTCAGAGATAGAGGTTTATGAAAGGAGTCACAATCCACAGGTTCAGAACCACTCCTCTAAAGGGTATTAATTTTTCTTAATTCCCAGCACCTATCATACAAGCCAATCTAAATCTCCCTCTTTCTCATTCTCTTGTGCTCTCTCTCTCTCGTGTGTATGTGTGTACATTTCTTTCATTCTGTTCTTCTAGAGAACACCACATAAAATATTATATAAGTAAGTGAAAGTTTTATAGAAAAACCCTTGTACATTCTGATTCCTTTCAGATCCATACACATACCCAAACTGGAGAGAAACCCTATAAATGTAAATAGTGTGGGAAATCCTTGCTCATCTTTATTCTGTACAAGTTCATCAGCTAATGAGTTGACTTGATGTCTTCAAAAGCTTTAAGTCTAACCTGCCCCTCATAAGCACAAGCCTCTTCCTAAGAATCCTATGGTATCCTGTGATCAGAGAGTCAAATTAGGAATGAAAAAGATGTCTCCTTTAACTATTTTAAATTCACTAGAATTTGGCTGACTTAAGGCAGGGAATATATGACTCACACTGAGAATCCAGGTCTCTTTGTACTCATGCTTTTAATTCATGTTTTTAAAATGTCTAATTTGAGTAATCCGTCCGCTGTGACATAGGAACAGTCATTTCTCTCCACTACGAAGCTGAGGCTCAGCTCAGATCTCAGTCCCCACTTCTATTTTGCCAATGTTCCCATTTATTTTCAGGAATTTTTTGTTCCTCACACTGAAGAATTTCAATTATGGCCTGAGCTTTGACATTCAAAGCATTAGCATGGCATTCAAAGCGTATGGATCCTAACAATAAATATATCACTAGAACTTGGGGGTTCTCTGGTTACTTCCCATGCAGCCAATGAGTACTATCTCTTGCTTTCTCAGTAAAAGCCGGAATATCAGAAAAAGAACAGGCCCTAGGAGTACAAAGAGAAAAGGTCACTGAATCAACTGCCTGTTATTTGTGTCTTGTGTGTCTGTGGGGTTAGATGAGGAGAAAGGTACGTGCTTTCTTTAAAACGATTTTTTCTTTTGTTTTATTTTTTTATTAATTACAGTTTATTCACGTTGTATCCCACCTGTAGCTCCCTCTCTTTTACTCTCCCAACCCCACCCTCTCTCCTTCTTCTCCACCCACGCCCCTCCCCCAGTCCACTGATAGGGGAGATCCTCCTCCCCTTCCATCTGACCCTAGTCTAACAGGTCTTATCAGGAGTGGCTGCATTATCTTCCTCTGTGGTCTGCTAAGGCTGCTCCCGCCTTAGGGGGAGGTGATCAAAGAGCAGGCTAATCAGTTCATGTCAGAGGCAGCCCCTGTTCCCAATACCAGGGAACCCACTTGGAGACTGAGCTCCCATAGGCTACATCTGTGCAGGGGTTCTAGGTTATCTCCATGCATGGTCCTTGGTTGGAGTATCAGTCTCAGAAAACACCCCTGTGTCCAGATTTTTTTTTGGTTCTGTTGCTCTCCTTGTGGAACTCCTATTCCCTCCAGATATTTCTATCTCCCCCTTCTTTCATAAGATTCCCTGCACTCTGCCCAAAGTTTGACTATGAGTCTCAGCATCTGCTTTGATTCCCTGCAGGATAGTTAAAGTGGCAGCTATATCGGGACTTTTAATTCATAATTTAATATGTTTCTAACTCTGAAACTGGTTTGTTGCAATAAAGAGCTACCTGAGAAAGAATGGAAGCATCAAGAGTTAGTCAGGAAAATCAGAAGCGTTTATTAATGTCTGAAACCTGGACACATGACCAGCTGCTTAGTCTTCCAGAGAAGCGCGGAATCCACTGATTAAATGTGCCACCACACACTCAAGCTTGGTCACAGATCCAAACCTGACTGCGCTCCCGGGCTGCTGAATTCAAGGAGGAAAAGTGGCAAGTGAAGCCAATCAGGCCGCTCTTAGTGCA
The DNA here is from genome assembly GCA_028658305.1 of Pachyuromys duprasi. Lineage (NCBI taxonomy): Eukaryota > Metazoa > Chordata > Mammalia > Rodentia > Muridae > Pachyuromys > Pachyuromys duprasi. Next base: position 75,738,757 of record CM053758.1, on the reverse strand, counting down.
GAAGTTGAACAGCCTGCGGTTCTTCGGTTCTGGTGCTGTGGGCGGGTCCTGGAGCTCCGAGGAAGCCGCCCAGTGTATGGGTGCAGGCGCAGGTGAGAGGCCTGCTGCATCCTAGCCTGTGCACTGGGCCGCCAGAACCCTGCATCTCCACTGCGAATTTCGCTGGGCAGAGTGAAGGGAGGCAACAGCAGGCCTGTTTTGGAGAACGCAGGTCCTGTTCTCCTTACCCAGCCCCTGGCCCACTGCCCTGAGGACCTGCCCAGCGCCCAAAGGTCAGGAAGAGGTTGCCTGCCACCGCTTCCAGACCCTTAGATCCCCGCATCCTGACCCTCTGCCATTCAGCCACAGCTTCTGAGATTTTTCCAGTCTATGCCCCCTCCCCTCTTGGCCCTGGGCACTGCGGAAGCACGGGGTAGGTGCAACCTTTTGATATTTTAAGACGACTTGTCATCTACAGAGTTCATGCTGGAAAACCGTGCAATCCAGAAAAGTTACATAAAGAAAGCTAAGTTTACAGTTTTTTGTTTGGCCCGTTATTCATAGCTGTCTTCAGCTGCAGGTTGGACTTGACTGAGCAGTTAATAATCTTAAGTCTTGACCAAGTAATTATGTGTGATAAAAGAGCATTAAAGCGGATCTTCTGTTGGAGAGCTATCTATAGCCAGATCTTTTACAAGTTTACCATGTTTACGTCTTTGTGAGGACAGGTCTAGAACTAACAGGTTGCCAACACATTTCGTGACTTATCATTTCTATGCCTCAATTTCTTTGCCTCACTTTAGTACTGCCAGTATCTTCCGATTTTTCAACTGCTGTTTTGGTTCTTCTGTTGCTCTTTGTAGTTCCAAGTGGTGCTCTTGACATCAGATGCGTACATGGACACAGACACACACACACACACTGCTTTACATGAAGATATTAACACTATGAGCTGGACCTCCACATTTTCATTTAATTCTCATGCATTTAACAAATATTGAGACACTGTTCTTTGCATCTAGAATACAGTGAGCACAACTGAAAATATCTCTGCATTAAATTTAGCATGGCATTAGGGATATTGTGAGAAAAACAACATATACGTAGCAAATTTCTAGCATTAGAATTAAGAAAGGGAGCAGACTGGTAGTCAGTGATGTCAACAGTGGGATCGTGGAAATGGTTTCAGTTAGAACAGCGTGATCCCAAACAGGGTAAAATGAACAGACATGTGACCCGTGTCTGGCAGGGAGCACTCAAGAGTATTTGGCTAGCACAAGGTGCAGCTGGAAGAGTAAGGGAGGGCTGGGGGTTTGAATCAGCAGTAGAGCATCTCCCTAGCTTGAGAATTTGTTAAAGCCCCAACATTTCAGAAAAGTGGAGGGTGGAGGGTGGGGACAGGGAGGTCTGTGAAAGAAGATTACTACAGGATCCCTCCAGAATTGCTTGTATTAGGGCTTGCAGTGAACCACAGTCAGACCTTGAGTTCAGTATTAGTTTTGAACAACTGGATCTTAGGATTCTGGATCTCCTGGTTTGGTGGAGACAGCGAAGCAGGAAAACAGAAAGCAGGGAGACTAATGAGAAGGGATGACCTGTTGATGGCCTGGGTCCTAGTCCTACAGACTCTCCGCTGTGGTTCCTACAACATGCCCTTCTGTGAGACTAAGCTCAACGATTTCTTCCTCTGTGCTTTCAGATTTGTCTTAAACCCTGAGGCTGGAAAAGATAGGTGATTTTTCCAAAGTAGAATAATGGAAACCAGGGCCAAGCAGCTGCAAAATAAGAACAACAATGGTTTCTATTTTGGGTTGTGAAATAAACTCACATTATACATGTTAAGTGCACAGAGCCTGCCTGGCATATAGTAGGTGCTCAGGAGTGTTTTCTATTATTTTGCTTTATATTTTCAGTTACCTAATAACCTATAAAAGCATTTGGGGTTTAGAAACTATTCCCTAACTCTGATGTCTTCATTTGACAGGCATTTGTTCAGCAGTTAGTTGCCTGGTAGGCACTATTTAGGACCTTTTAAATACAGCGGTATTTAAAAGCAGTGTGAATCTTCCCTTTACATAGTTTATCTAGTAACACAAACTTGTAAGGTGAGTTAATAATATGGTCAAGTATGCTGAGAAGCCTGCCGCTGGCCAGTCAGGCTCCCTACCCACATGTGGCCTGGACAAAAGCCATCAGTATATATCAACATATCATTAAGTGATCCTGGTTTTTATCTTCCAAGCGACATTATTGGCCCCTACTTCTGACACGCATCACTACATGCTGAGGAATTTGACTTGGCATGGTAGTGAATGGTGGAAATGTGATGCAGAGAACAGTAATGAGCAGGCAGAGAAAGGATTGCCACTGCGTGTCCGTTTATGCCTCAGTGTACAACCTCAGAACGAGCTGGCCTTTATGTCTTTGTGCTTTAAAAGATATAAATGTGCACAGGCATCACAGAGGAACGCTGATGGTGCTTTGTGGCCTTTTCCTGAATGTTGGAACATCACATTTAATATTAAATTGCTGGGGCCAAGAGAGACTTGATTTCTGGAGCTTGCCTAGAGTGGGGATGGTGGGACAAAACAGAGAGTAGAGTCATTATTGAACAAATAAATGAAAAGGAATTCTCCAACTGCACCCTCTGGGGTGTGAACAATCTTGTTCACTAATAGCTTCCATTGAGACTAATGTCTATTAGGCATGGCAATAAGGGTTCTAAAATAAGTGTTTTTTTTTAAAACACCAATTATAATTTTTGGAAGAACTTACTGTTGTTACCTTTTTCTCTTGTTTTTCTTTTCTTCTTTGCAGCCTTCGTTCATGTTCTGAGATGACTGTTATTTGGAACCATGGATCCTCCAGTGTTAGTGGAAGCCATTGTGGAAGAACTGAGATGTCTTGTCCGTATGACCTTCCTGAGGGAGCCTGTGAGCATCAACTGTGACCACACTTTCTGCCACGGCTGTCTCTCTGGACTCTGGAAGCTCCCAGGAGAATCCCAGAATTTAGACTACACCTGTCCCCTTTGTCCAGCACCCGTGCAACCAAGGAAACTACATCCCAACTGGCAGCTGGCCAGTGTTGTAGACAAAATCCGTCTGCTAGGGTTCTGTATGGAAATGGGACTAAAGACTGATGTGTGTGAGCTCCTCAAGGAGCCGCTGACAACATTCTACAAAGAGGACAATGTATTAACCTGCAAGGCCTGCAACCAGTCCACAGAGCACGAAGAACACAGTGTTGTTCCCATAAAGGATGCTGCCTGGGAATATAAGGTAGACAGTAAAACCAGGCTACTCCAGCCTTTCCTGTCATCGGGCCGTCTCTCTTAGAAGCCTGTCTTTGAGAGCTGATCCATTGGCTCCTGCTAGCTATAGTTCCTTGCATCTAATATTCTGAGCTATAACTTTTCCTTTACTCATGATCATCTTTGATTTTCTTCTCTCCCATTTCCTCAACATCGCATCTCAAGGCCCTACACCCCTACTCAGGCCATGTCTACTTACTTGGCATTAGCCGAATCATTTTAACCTTTTCACTTTATAAACCCAACTCAGGCTTAGTAATTTTGGAGCAAGACACATTATTTTGGAGCTGGAAGGGAACAGAAATGAGTCCCTTAAGATTGCATTTACTACATGCAGCCATGCTTATGTAGTAAACATGCATTAATACAGTATCCATATTATCAGGTCTTTTCTATCTTTAGGTTAAATTAGTTAAAGAGAGATGTCATAGGGTTTCTGTTGCTGTGAAAAGATATGACAACAGCAAGTCTTATCAACAAAAATCTTTAATTGGGGCTGGCTTACAGTTCAGAGGTTTAGTCCATTGTCATCAAGGCTGGAAGCGTGGCAGCATCCAGCCATACACACATACATACATACATACATACATACATACATACATACATACATACATACGTGCATGCATGCATCCCCACACTTTGGGATAAGTCATCCCTGTGGTATGTACTGCTTATTTGTTTTAACATCTGTGATCGGCTTCCAGACCCCGCCTTGCTCTTTTCCCAGGTATGTGTATGTGATCTTGTTCTGCCTTAATTCTCTGTCTTCAAGTTAAGATTGAAATATAAGTATATATGGCAAATCCTCTGAATCAGCATTCTTCTCCACAGGACAAATATCTAAAACATTGAAAGTGTGTATACTTTATTTTTTTTGAGAGTTTTAGGACAGAGAGGCACGTTAGTATTCTGACACAGAGGGGAAGAGCTTGGTTAAATCCCAGCCCTGTCATCTACTAGATGGGTCACTTCCTGAGCCTCAGTTTTCTTTTCTATAAAATAGTGATGACAGCAACATCTAGGAACTGTATTCATAGTATTTCTTTTTCTTGCTGCTGTCATCAAGTGCCCAACAAGACCTGCGACAGCCACATAAGGGAGAAGAGGATCATTTTGGTTCACAGTTCAAAAGGATCCATGGCATCATGGTGGGAAAACCACAGTGACAGGAGCAAGAGGCAACTGGTCACAGGATATCTGTGGTTGGGAATAATGAGTAGGAAGTGAGGCCATGCCATAAAACCTCAAGGCCTGTCCCACAGTGATTTAATCTCTCCATCCAGGCTCCGCCTCTTAAAGTGTCCTACATCATCCCCAAACACCATCGCCATCAGAGGATCAGGTCTCCAAACACGTGAGCCTATGCAGGGCGCTTCACTTTCAAACCCTAGCAATGTTAGTGCGTGTACAATGCTTGGACCCTATTGCACTTTATGATTCTTAACAAACAGGACCATTATCAGAATGAAGTGTAAGAACTGACTACTTTTGGCTTTGCAGTAAGAATCTTTTGCATTACTTTCCCAGGAAAGGGTCTTACCTCTACTGTGCATCGGAACTACCCATGCAGCTTGCTAAATTCCACTTCTCATTTGATGTCTGGGGAAGGAAGACTCAAGCCCCTGATGCTCCTGGCTTTGGATCACACTTTCAGCAGCAAGGTTCTGAGAAATAAGAGGAAACTAATGAAAATAAATATAGTCCTGGGCAGGAGTCTCTTCTAGAAAGTCTGGCTATACACCTTCACAGATTGGAGACTGGGAGTTAAGATGATTCTCAACCCAAAGAGCCTCCCTGGGTGTCACACAGACAGAGTCTGTGCCTTCTGTGGTATTCCTTTTTCTCTTAGCGTTTGTTCCAGCCTGTTGCCTGAGGAACATTGGTTTTCTCATCAGCTACCAGCATTAGGAAGCCTCTCAAGTCAGCCCAGAATGCCTATAGTAGCGTCATGATAGGTCACACTCAGGGGCTTTCTGTCTCTTGCAGTGGAAACTCCAGGAGGCTCTGGAACATCTAAGAAAAGAGCAAGAAGAAGCCTGGAAGCTAGAAGTCAGTGAGAAGGAACGAGCTGCCAGATGGAAGGCAGGTTGCCCTTGAGAAAGGGATCATGTCATCCTCTCTTCTAGAGCAGGCAGCGAGGGCTTCCCCATAGCTCTTAGGCAGAAACAGGGTCTTAGGATTTCCCTTTACTTAAGGCCACATAACTTCTCAGGTCCAGCTTAGAGGTTTGGATGTAGAAGTGGCCTCCAACCTCAGGTCTTCATGTATGAGGAAGGAACAGTGCCTCACACACATGAACTCATGGGAGTGCAATTTGTAGAGTGGCTATCAAGCAACAGTTTCTGTTTCACTTTCCGGAGTGACACCACACCTGCCAAATATTAGGAAACCACCTCTGAAATATATTAGAAGCCAAGAGCACAAACTCTCGGAATTTCTGATGGAGATACTGTAACAGCAACGTGATCTAAAATGGTACAAGAAGCATAAAAACATTAGCAAGAAGAAAAACTATCCAACAGCTTAGTTACCGTTCTCAGTGACATCCGTGAAACCATCTGGCTGTTGTTCTGAAAATGGAAGGTAGTCTGCCTCCTTTTTGGTTTTGGTTTGGTTTGGGTTTGGGTTTTTGAAACAGGGTTTCTGTAGCTCCAGCTGTCCTGGAACTCAACTCTACAGACCATGCTGGCCTTGAACTTATGGAGGTCCGCATGCCTTTGCCTACCACACGTGCTGGGATTAAAGGCATACACCACCACCACCCAGCATGCTCATCTGCATCTTACCATACCAGATAGTATCCAGTACCAGGATGGTGGTGCATGCCTATAAACCAGCCCTTGGGAAGCAAAGGCAGAGAACTGCTACAATTTCAAATCCAGCCTGGTCTCCCTAGTGACTAATAGTCCAGTGGGGCTATATATTGGAACCCTGTCTCAAGGAAAAAGAAAAAATATCCTACATCTTATTGGGCTTGATAAAAGTAGTACAGGTTAAATGTCACTCATCGAGAAATGTGAAATTTAAGTGCTCCCAAATCTAAAAGTATCTTATAACCAACATGTTACCAAAAGCAGAAGAAAGTTTCACTTAATGAGAGGTCACCCTCAGAATGTGTGCGTGTCAAGCACACTAAAGTATTTTCAGGTTTTATGTACAAGATGTATGTATATGTGAAACATAAATGAATTTCATGTTCAGACTTAGATCTCATTGCCAAAATGTCTCTTTACATGTGTATGATCCAAAATTGAGAAAAATTCCAAGTCTGAAATACTCTGATCCCACTCATTAAGAAAATAGTCTACCTGAGAAAGGGACCATAATTCCACGGGGCTCTGGGGAGTCAGGGAGGTAGGAAAATTGGATCCTTTGTCTTTGCCTCCATAGCACCCAGTACATGGTCATACCAAAGCATCTCCAAAGTGTGCGTGTTAGCACACGTCCCTGACCTTCATCCCACATGACTTACAACGACAAGATCAATGCAAACTCCAGCCTTGACGCCACAGACACAATGGAAACGTAAAAGCAGAGCATCCTGTGGGAGTTTGGAAAGTATCTGCAGCTATTAAAGGAGAAAGAGCCGCCTTGCGAGCGGGCAGAAGAGGAGGCAGCGGCAGCTCAGGCTAGCCTAGAGCAGGAGCATGGAGAAACGGCCAACACGCTGGGGGCGAGGCAAGAAAATGGCCCAGCAGAGCCGGGGCCTGTGGCTGACGATTGCAGAGCTGGAAGTGTTGTGCCGGAACTGCGATTCCCCAAAAGACCACCACCAGGAGCTGAGTCCGTTGCAAATCACATGAGGATCTTTTTATTATAAATCATTACAAGCTGCAGATTGGGCTCACAGGTGAAGAGCCGAGAGCCCTGTGCTCAGGTTAGTTGGGTAATTTAAAGATTCTGGTCCCTCCCAGCATGCCCAAGGCAGGGGCGATTCCTACCTGGCAAGCATCTATTTGTCGAAACATTACATTTTCAATTGATTGGCTATAGGAAGGTCCCCAAGCCATTAATCCCTCCCTAGGGGGATGGGCCAGTTTCCTAGCAACTGTATCTCTAGTATGTGGGTAAAGAATGTGGTAAGGCGAGTTCTTCCACTGGACCTCCCCACCCAACTATTTTAGGCCTTAAGCACTAAAAATAGCCACCTTTAATCTCTTGGTCTCTCAGAAGAAAGGTCCCAGACACCAGTGCGCCGGATGCTGCAGGTGTGGAGCGGCCTTTCCGGAGACACCCGAGCCAGAACTGAAGCTAAACAGAGACCCCAGGAGTATTAGCTAGTCCCTCACAAGCCCTGTCATCACACTGCCCACCCCCTGAGGCCGCTGTCCGCCTCAGCTGAGAACTGCTGGTCTCTTCCTGACCCTTAATATCCACACAGGCTGGGTCATCTACCCACCCAGGCGCAGGAGGGTTCCAGGGGCTTACGCTAATAGCATGGCAGCATTCTAATCCCTTCCATCCTGGCCCTCTTGAGACGGACCCTGAAGGTGTTCAGCCTAGACAGGTCTGCTCTGCTCTACTCCCACAAGCTCCTCCCGAGCCCTTTGAGAAAGCCCCTCCCAGCGTTTGTCTGACTGGTGTCACGTGCTGCGTTCTTTTCTCCTTCTAGGGTGTCAGGAAGCCTTGAACAGGTATGTTCTTACCCTCAGGGCCTCCTTGAAGCCCTTTAGGAGATAGGGAGGCCTGACCAGAGCCAGAACCGGAGAGGATTGAGTACCTGCAGAAGGCACAGGCTGACTCACAGTCTTAACATTATATTGAGTGAAGGTTTGTTGGATTTTTTAATGTATTTTATTTATTTTTATATCAATCACAGGTTAGGTATTTTGCATCCCAGGTGTAGCTCCCACCCTCATTCCCTCCCACTCTCCCCAACCCTCCCCCATCTCCTCCCCGCCCCCTCCAAGTCCTCCTTCCCTTCCATCCGACCCCAGATCATCTTGTCTCCTCAGGGCTGACTGCAATGTCCTCCCCTGGGATCTAGCCAGGCTGTTACTCCCTGGCGTGTATGGGGGAGGGTCAAAGAGCCACCCATGGAGTTCATGACTGAAACAGTCCCTGTTCCCCTTACTAGGGTCTTCAGTTGGACACCGAGCTAACATGGACCACATCTGAGCAGGTGTTCTAGGCCATATCCATACGTGGTCCTTGGTTGGAGAAACTGTCTCATAAAAGACCCCTGTGCCCTGCCCAGTTTGGTCTTTGTGGAGCTCTTATTCTCCCCAAGTCTTACTAACTTCCCCTATTTTTATTATTACTTCCCACCTTCTGCCAAAGGCTTGGTTGTGAGTCTTAATATCTGCTTTGATACATTGCTATATTGATTCTTTCAGAGGCCCTCTTTGGGCCTCCTATCCTGTTGCCTTCCCTCTCCTCCATTCAATGTCCCTCCTATTAGTTCATCTAAACGAACATTGATCATACCAACCTCGGTCCTCCTTCTTGTATATCTTCCCTAGGTGTGTAGATTTCAGCATGACCTTCCTATCCTATAGGTCTATATAAGTGAGTATATACCATATGTTTCTTTCTGCTTTGGGGATACCTCACTTAGGATGATCATTTCCAGGTCCCACCATTTGCCTGTGAATTTCATGGTTTCCTCTTTTTTAATTGCTGAGTAGTATTCCATTGTGTAAAAGTACCATAATTTCTGTATCCATTCTTCAACTGAGGGACATCTGAGTTGTTTCCAGGTTCTGGCGATTACAAATAAAGCAGCTACAAACATAGTTGAGCAAATGTCCTTGTTGTGTACTTGAGCATCTTTTGGATGTATGCCTATGAGTGGTATAGCTGGGTCTTGAGGAATCACTATTCCTAATTGTCTAAGAAAGCACCAAATTGATTTCCAGAGTGGTTGTACAAGTTTGCATTCCCACCAGCAGTGAAGGAGGGTTACTCTTTCTCCACAACCTCTCCAGCATGCGTTGTCACTACAGTTTTTGATCTTAGCCATTCTGGTGGGAGTAAGTTAAATCTCAGAATCATATTGATTTGCATCTCCCTGATGGCTAAGGACGTTGAGCATTTCTTTAAGTGTTTT
>CM053758.1:75692645-75722234 GCA_028658305.1 Pachyuromys duprasi | reverse complement strand
AAAGCAAAAGACACTTTCATCAGAACAAAACAACAGCCTTCAGACTGGGAAGGATCTTCACCAACCCTATATTTGACAGAGGGCTGATATCCAGAATATATAAAGAATTAAAGAAGTTAAAAAGCAACAAATCAAGTAATCCAATTAAAAAATGGGTAACAGAGCTAAACAGAGAACTCTCTGTAGAGGATTGTAGGATGGCAGAAAAACACTTAAAGAAATGCTCAACATCCTTAGCCATCAGGGAGATGCAAATCAAAACCACCCTGAGATTTCACCTTACACCTGTCAGAATGGCTAAGATCAAAAACTCAAGTGACAACACATGCTGGAAAGGTTGTGGAGAAAGAGGAACCCTCCTCCATTGCTGGTGGGAATGTAAACTGGTACAACCACTTTGGAAATCAATCTGGTGCTTTCTCAGACAACTAGGAATAGTGCTTCCTCAAGACCCAGCTATACCAATCCTAGGCATATATCCAAAGATGCTCAAGTACACAACAAGGACATTTGCTTAACCATGTTCTTAGCAGATTTATTTGTAATAGCCAGAACTTGGAAACAACCCAGATGTCCATCAACTGAGGAATGGATACAGAAATTGTGGTATTTTTATACAATGGAATACTACTCAGCAATTAAAAACAAGGAAATCATGAAATTTGCAGGCAATTGGTGGGATCTAGAAAATACCATTCTGAGTGAGGTATCCCAAAAGCAGGAAGACACACATGGCATATACTCACTTATATAGACCTATAAGATAGGATAAACATACTGAAATCTATATGCCTAAAGAAGATAAACAAGAAAGAGGACTTGGGGTAAGATGATCAATCCTCACTTAGAAAGACAAATGGGATGTAGTAGAAAACAAGGAACAGGACAGGGTCCTACCACAAAGGGCCTCTGAAAGACTCTACCTAGCTTTGTATCAAAGCAGAAATTGACACTCATAACAAAACCTTCGGCAGAGTGCAGGGAATCATATGAAAGAAGGGGGAGTTAATATGACCTGGAGAGGACAGGAGCTCCACAAGGACCAAATATATCTGGGCACAGGGGCCTTATATGAGACTGTTTCTCCAACCAAGGACCATGTATGGATATAACCTAGAACCTCTGCTCACATGTAGCCGGTGGTAGCTCAGTATCCAAGGGGTACCCTAGTAAGGGGAATAGGGACTATTTCTGACATGAAGTCAATGGCGGGCTCTTTGAACCCCCCACCCTGCAAGGGAGGAACAGCCCTCCTAGGCCACAGAGGAGGACTTTGTAGCCGGTCCTGAAGATACCTGTTAAACCAGGGTCAGATGAAAGGGGAGGAGGTCCTCTCCTATCAGTGGACTTGGAAAGGGGCAGGGAGTAGACGACGGAGGGAGAGTTGGATTGGGAGGGAATGAAGGAGAGGGATTCACCTGGGATACAGAGTTAATAAAATGGAACTAATAATAAAAATAAAATAAAATAAAAACACTGATCCAACTGCAACAAGAATTATTCTGTGTTTTGGAAAATTCTCTCCCATTTTCATTCTTTTTCCTTTCCTTCTTTATATATATTAGTCATACAAAGTAAAGGGTATTATTATCACACTTTTATACACATTCTGCTTTATTTTCTACAATAAAGAGATAGTTTAATAAGAGATTCTGTTGACTCTTTTCAATATGTGATACTGATGGCACAAAATATTTTTCCTTAGAAAATAATATGAGGTTCTAGTGAAAATTAGCTAAAGGATAAAGACTGTTGATTAAAACTGAGGTTGTGTATCAGTGCTTACTTGTGTGGGCTTGTGAGTGCACATGCCATGCACAAGCCTGTCCCTTCCTTTATGCCATGGTGGCATTCCTTTGCTTAGTAAATCTGTGCCCTTGCTCACCAGATTTTACCAACAGGACTTTTGAGGTTTCAGTCTGTGCAGACATTTGCAGATTCCAACTGCTGCCTAAAGTTCATCCACTTGTTGACTAAATCATCTCTAGAATTCCTGTTATGCTTTCTTGAGCTAACATATTCCCTAAGTCATTTTAGGTGTAAAAAAGCATGCCATCATATTGCAGCTATTGGAATTATATAATATACACATACATGTCACCTTACTATATAACCTTGTAACGGTAGATAATTTTAACTTGGCCCTAACCATGGGAACTTAAACTTGTGAGCTTTATGTTTCTAAGAAACGCCCTTCTTTGTTCTTGGACCGAGAAGTGCAAACAGTCCCTAACTGTCCCCTTGTCACCACACCTGGGCACAGCCAATCACTGACTGCCCTGTTAGGAAAGTCCCTCTCCCCTAGACCCCTCCTGTTTTGCAGTTTTTGCCTTTATAAACTCTGTGATTCTGCTGCTCAGGGCTCTCCACCACCCCTTTGCATGGGAGCTGTGTACAGAGCCCCGGCGAGCCGGCTTCTGAGTAAAGCCTCTTGCTGTTGCATCAAGCTCTCGACTTCATTGGTTATTGGGGTCTGGCGTCTATCCCGAGGAATGGAGGGTCTCCCCACCTCGGGAGTCCAACAACCTGAGGTTAATACTCCATCTCTGATGCTTGCAGAAATAATTTAAATAAAGGAGTAGCTTAAACCGTGCTTCTCAAATACTGATGTCTATGCAAATCACTTGGGAGGTCTTGTTAAAATGTGCTGATTACTTGGGCTTGGAGGTGAACTTTTTTTTTTTTTAATTTTAACAAGTTCCCAGGTGATATACTGCTTGTTCGAGGACCTCGATCTATGTAGCAAAGTGTTACAAAACACTGGCAATTCCCTGCATTAAATTGAACTCTTTAACACACAAACATTCTATTTTTGGTCAATATTATCTTCGTTGGTGACCGTAATGATATGCATTTGTGAAGGATTTAACTTAATCTAGACAATATGATAAACCTTGCACATGCAATTAAGCAAGTTTTTAAAGTAATGTGTTAACTAACGTTATGCATGTTTCCGGTTTATCAATGAGGAAATTCTGGTAGAAAGACAGAAATACCTGGTTTGAGGATGATAAATCCTTTGGCTTAAATATGTTAGTAAGTTTTACTTTCTAAGCATTCAGGGGAAATATACCAATCTACTATGGTTGGCAAATGGAGAATACTATGAAAATCAGTACTTTTAACCAGGCAGGTGAAAGACTTGTGTGTAGGTGTACCTTTTTCCTGTAATTTTTAAACTAAAATTTTTATTTAATTTTATTCACATGTGTTAATTACATGTTAATTACATGTTCAGTGTGACAGTGCCACTCATGCATATAATGGATACAATCAGAGCGCGTGGACCTTTTTGCCCACCCTCCCATCCATCCTTCCAACCCGAGGAAACCACTGCTGCACATCCAGATGCACTGTGTTTAGCCTCCACATTTCAAAAAGAGACTGTGGTTCCTGACTTACCACATCTGGATTATTTCTCTCAAGATGATGCTCTCTATTTCCCTCAATTTTGCCCGAAATGACAAGGTTTCTTTCTTCTCTTTGGCTGAATAATATTCTCATGTGTATATGTACATTTTCCCTCTATTTGCCCACTTATGGGCATCATAACTGAGCATACATATATCTGCTTAGTATGCTGACTTCATTTTTTTTTTGCTTACATAGCTAGATGTGGGATACCTGGATCATATGATAGATTTAGTTCAGGCTTAATTATTTCGTTTGTTATGGAATCCTCATACTGCAGTCTGCAATGACTATAGAAGTTTATGTTCCCTCTAACAATAATAGACTTCTTTGTCTACATCCTTATCAGCATTTATTTATTATGATTAGTGTTGGTATCTGATTATATCCATTTCTACCTATGGTGAAATGATACCATAGTCTAGTTTTGATTTACATTTCTGTCATGGATGTTCTTTGGTAATTTCCTCTCTTTAGTTCTTGATCTTGTCAATACATGTATTTTCTTTTTCTGAGTGTTTCATTTTGTCTCATCTTATTATTATCTTTGTTTTTACTCTGTATAAATAAAACTATTTTATTTATGTTTCTTAGGTCTCTTTTTCCATTCTCCACCCCAACCCCTTTCAACACCCCAATATCAGGTGGGAGGTTAGTCGGGACAGGGGCAGAGTTCTCTTGAGCTACTTCCTTCAGGGGGAGGAGCAGCCTTCTTTCCCAGAGCTCTCCCCAAATTCTCTGGGCTCTGGCATTTATTCTCTCTGAGTCCTCAGATTTAAACTATCTGCAGCTGGCTAAAGGCCCCTCTCAGAGCCTGCATGAGACAAATACTTTGTTGCTGTGAACAATCTGAATCAGCTACATATCCTACACCTGGGCTCAAAACAAAAGCGTGTTTACATCCACAACACTTACATGATAAAACTTCAAGTCTCTGAAGAAAGAAGTTGAAGAAGACATCAGAAGATAGCAAGATCTTGAACCTCATGGATCTATAGGGTTGACAATGAAAATGGCCATCCTGTCAAAAGCAATCTACAGATTCATCAAAATTCCCACCAAAAATCCAATACAAATCTTTACAGACCTTGAAAAAAGCAATACTCAACTTCATATGGAAAAACAAAAACTCAGGATATTTAAAACAACCTGTTCTAGTGTAAGAATAGCCAGACAAACCTCTCAGACATCAGTCTCAGATATAGATGGTTTATTAGAACACCCTTTACAAGCTGATTGATCAGAGCCACAGTAAGGACTCAGGAGTCTAACTGTGACATCTACAAGTTCTCACAGCAGGGCTTTTAAAGAAAAAACCAAATGCAAAAGACACGGGAAAGGCAGTAACAGATTTTGGCAAACCATACAAAGCAATATTATAGTTTTGGCTAACTGGACAGTGTTATCAGCTGACCTTTAAGCTGATGGTCCTAAGTGAGGTAAGTGAGGCAGGGCTTAATGTGTTCTAGAGAACATCCAAAGTGTAGCCAGGTGTTAGATAAGAAGAGTGCAACCAGAGTATAGCTGAGTGAATAGAAAACAAAGTATGAGTAATGACACTATTGTATCATTAGGTCAGCTATGAACAACCACTTCCAGGAGGCAGAGTTGAAAAGTTTAAAATTTTGAACTTAATTTCACCTTATTTAAATATTTTATCCCAAAGCTGATATCATTGTAACACAAAGCCTTTAAACAAAAATCAAGCAAAGAAACAAGAAAAATTTAAGTTTTGGGGCCAGTTGTGCCAATTTAGGCTGTAACAAGCACAGTCCAGTTCATGATAATTTAGATGTTAGCTGTTGCTATAGTGTTGGAGGACTCTTCCCAGAAAGGGCTGACTTGGACTCAAACTGAGTGACATAATAAGAGGCAAGTGTGTGTGTGTGTATGAGAGAGAGACAGAGAGAGAGAGTCAGAGAGATTCAGAGTGAGTCAGAAAAACAGAGATAGACAGAACACAAATAAAAATAAGATGAAAAATTTTAGATGAAAACTTTGGCCTTTGTTGTCTGAAGAGTGTTTAGAGATTCTGAAGAAATTGACAATGGAATTAGCCCAAGTAGCTACACACCTCTTCTCAGGGGATGTTTTCCTGAGCAGTTGAAAAATCCCTATAGAATCATGTTGGGTATAGATACCGAGAGAGCTCTGAGCCATCTTCACAAATATGTTGCAAGCCAGTCTCAGGGAAGTCAGAAGCCAAAAGAATTCATAACTGGAGCACAGGGACTGACACAGGTATGGAAAGTCTTATTTTATTATATTTTTATATAGGCAAAAATTGCATACAAGATACTTCTTGTGTACTTCGAAAATCAACTCCTTAGAGAATTCTATTAGGGAATAGGATTAAGATAGAAGAGTGTAGAGTGTCGTGCTACATGGAATGCTATGGGGAATGCTAAGGTGGGACTCTAACGGGGAAATAAATAAAAGGCAAATGCTTTTCACTAGGAATGAAAGGTACAGAAGGAAAGAATGCAGTGCATGGAGAGGCTGAAATAAAGGTGAGACGGAGGAACAGGCAGGGATTTACATTGAGAGATGGAATAAAGAGAAATATTAATTCTTAAGAAAAAATTATAAAGAAGAAGAAAAGATACAGATTGACTAAAGACAGGAAAGCAGTAAAAGGGAGGAGAAATGAATTAACTACTTGCATTCAGCAGTGACTTAGCTGGCCCTGAAAATTTTATCAAAGGTTACTAAAGACTCTTCAAGAACTTCCTAAGTAAACTGCCCAGGGATGCCCACCTGATCATTATGGATGCCATTAGCATTGCCTGGGAGGAGGGCCACCCCTGAAAAGTGAAGGGGTGCTGTGTAGTGTGAAGTCTCACAAAGCTCCACTCACGGATCATAGCCAGCAGACTAGCCAGGCACCATAAAGTGCTCTCCAAGCACTTTACTTGGAGAGAAGTCTGGATTCTGGTTACATGGCAGCATGGTTTTGTAAGGGGACATGGACTCTGCCTTTCAAGGACCCCAAGAAGTCAGAATCTGCAAACAATCTTACTTGTAATCATGAATCCCATGTAGCAATTACCCATCTCTCCCAACAGAAATGGAGCAGAAGGAGCAGGTTTTGTGGCCCTGACCTCTCCTACCGGCTCTTGAGATTCTGTCTGTCTTTCTCAAATATATATGTGAGGAAATCCCAATATTACTAACCTCAAAAGTGTCCCATTTATTTTCTGTGGCCTTGAGAAGGGATTTTCCCCTTGGTTGATGATTATCAACCCACAGAAAGTAGATAGGCGACACATTTGAGGGTTTTCAAGAATCCCTGAAAGAGCCAGATATTCAATAATTTTCATCCATTTATTGCCTTCTTCCTTCACCGAACATATGAAGATGCTTGTATGTTCTTCACATGTGCTCTATGAAGTGGTGAACAGTGAAATATTTTCTCATTTATTGTGTTTAGCTTAGTAGTTCAGAAAGGTATAAATATTTACTTTTCTGAAAATACTTATGCAATATTTAATTAGTTACATTAATTTACAGGAAGAAAGGATTCCAGCATGTGGAAACAGCATACCAAAGAGTTTTAAACTCCTTTCAGCATTTAGAAGAGGGCTACTTGGTACAGGAAGATTACCTAGGCAAAGGACACAGATGTAGCAAGGCACCATAAGGAAATTGGAAAAGTCATTTTCTAGAAATTTTGTGTCAGGGAATATCTTAGTGAGACCCAGAAACTGCAAATTTGACTAGATTTAAGGGACCAATGAAAAAAGAAACTGGTGTATGTTGCTAGAGATGTAGAGGTAGGTAGGTAGGTAGGTAGGCGGGTACCGTGAGAGCTATGATAGTGAAATTCATGACTCTTTTCTAAGCACATCAGAAGCTCTTAAAGAAAAATTTTGTGATTAATAAATAAGATTTCTAGAAAAATAGTTTATTTCCACTTCAGAATGAAAAAAATGTGCTGAAAGAGGTGTAGATGTGGAAAAAATGACAGGGAAGCTGATATGATTAGCGCTAAGACTAGAAAGAAGAGAAGGTGAACATGGTGGTTCATGTCTGTATAATCCCAGCATTCACCAGGTTGAAGAAGGGCTGTCACAAGTTCAGGATCAATCCCTTTGATCTTTGATACTTTGTTTCAAATCCCCTCCTTCTCACACACACACACACACACACACACACACACAAATGGGAAGAAAAGATAAGCTTTTCATAATGTTTCAGAGATAAATTTGGAATGAGTTAAATGTTGCTTGAGTGAAGACTTTTCAATATTGTTTCCCAGATTTCTGGTGTGTCAAGAGACTCTGAAAATAAAATTTATATAAATGTTTATATTTCTTATTCTCTGTTCTTTGCTGTCTTAAAATTAGGTTTGTAAAAATTGTGTATTTTTTGACATTTTCGTATCCACTTATGTGTCTTTCATGACATATAGTTCATTATAAACATTGGATTAAGTGCACAGTAAAGTAAGTATATATACTCAGAGAAAGGAAGTCATTACATACATCTAGTAAGCTGAAGCATAAAGTGGAGCAAAAGTTACCTAGGCAATATTTGCTAACCCAATTACTTTCTGTGTTGTATTTTTGTGTTTATAAGGCCATTTGCTTATCTCATATAAAACTATCTTTTCAATTTAGGAGTTGTGAGCCAAGTGAGAGAGACCAGCTCCATCCATTGGTGACATCACTAGATGAACTCAAATGCTTCACAAGCCAATCACCATAGTTTCATTCTGACAGGCATCCCAGGCAGGCCAGACAAGAACCCATGGATGGCCTTTCCCCTGGGATTTCTCTACACACTAACCCTCCTGGGAAATGGCACCATCCTAGCAGTTGTCAAGGTAGACCAGAGTCTCCATGAGCCTATGTACTACTTCCTCTGCATCTTGGCTCTGACTGATGTTAGTTTCTCCATGTCTACCTTGCCCTCTATGTTAAGTATCTTTTGGTTCAACGCCCCTGAGATTCCCTTTGATGCATGTGTGACACAGATGTTCTTCATTCATGTGTTTGGATTAGTAGATTCTGGAGTCTTAGTGTCCATGGCCTTTGACAGATTTGTGGCTATCTGAGACCCTCTGCATTATGCCTCCATCCTCACTCATGGCCTTATTGGGAAGATTGGACTAGTTGTTTTTGCCCGGGCAGTCTGTGTGGTCTTCCCTGTGCCCTTTCTTATAAAGCGGCTGCCCTTCTGTCGTCCCAACATCTTATCTCATTCATACTGTCTGCACCAAGATATGATGCGCCTTGCCTGTGCCAGCACCCGGGTCAACAGCCTCTACGGCCTCATCGTTGTCATCCTCACGTTAGGGCTCGATGCTCTCATCATCCTCTTCTCTTACATACTCATCCTGAGGACAGTGCTGGGCCTTGCTTCCAGAGCCAAGAGGCTCAAAGCCCTCCACACCTGCCTCTCTCACCTCTGCGCAGTGCTTCTCTTTAATGTCCCTCTCATTGGTGCCACCATGATCCACAGATCTGGGAAACATTTATCACCAGTTGTGCACATGCTCATGGCTAATATCTACCTTCTCCTTCCCCCTGTGCTAAACCCTATTGTCTACAGTGTGAAGACCAAGCAGATACGTAGATCGATCATCCAAGTGTTCCAACAGAGAAAGAACATGACCCAGTGGGGTAGAGTCATACCAGATACAGAATAAGTAGACAGTGGAAAAACCAATAGCTCACATTTAGCAGCTATGGTGAAATCAGATTTCACACATCTAGTAAAATACAAGGTCAAGAAAGGTTTGTGAAGATAAAACACAGGTAATTCTGGTTCTGTTTTACATTTTGCAATGTAGGCATTTGATATGTGGTATCATAAAATCCAATTTAATTGAATAACGTACCTTTTTATTCTTTGACAGTAGAGATTGTCTCAAATGATGATGTAAGCATCATTCTTATACTGTTAAGAATTATTTAATTGTGTAGTTGCCCATTGGTTGTCTGTATTCTTGAAGGCAACCTCTATTAAACTTATTGGTTCTCCAACTAATTAAAGTTATTTCATTTACTTATCAATTAAGTAATTACATCAAGAAAGACCCAATAAGATCTATAGTAATTCTGAAGAAATAGGCATGTAAAATACTCTTTCATCCTGTGACTAGCCCCATAGAAAAGACTAGCCAATTTCAACAGATCATCCCAATCACATATCAGCAAATGATCTCAATGGTCTATATTTATAAACTTATATACATATATATAATTATAATTAAAGAATAAGATGCTATGAATTTGAGAAGAAGTAGGAGGAACACAGGAGGAATTCGAGGAAGGAAAGGGAGAAGATTGATGTAAATAATGTACTCATGTATGAAATTCCCCCAAATAAATAAAATTTTAAAATATTTTTATTTTTAAGTAGAGAAAAAAACCCTGTTATAGGATCAAACTACATTTCTCTGTATCTATGTGTGCACTGAGTGAAGCGTTTCTATGATGCAACTAAATCAGATACATGTGTAGTTCTTTTATGTGTTCTTCTAGTGGGATCGCCCCTTTTTATATTTAACATATTTCCAGATTTTCTATTACACACTTAGGGTAGTAACAACTGTCCTACCTTTTCTCTCTTGACCCAATGAAAGTGGACATTTTTTTCTGCATACTGGATGGTCCCTCGTCTTTATATAAGGCAAGTAGAAATTCTTATTGGAAGTGTTTTATTAGCTGAGAATTTTATACATGCATATAATATGTTTTGAAGGAAATCTACACTTCATCCTCTCCTTTGAAATCTTCCCTTTATCTACTACCACATTCCCCTTCAATTTCATTTGATCATTAAAAAAAAACCCAAATAACAAAAACCACTGGATCCACTTAATACTGCTAGTATGTACATGGTGTAGGACATATACTGGAGCATGTGTATCCTGTCAAAGGCTGAATCCCTGAGGAAACTGACCTTCTCCCCCTCACAGTGTCATCAGATTGGCAAGAGTTCCTCCACCGGGGAAAGGGAGTTCATGACTCCCTCTTCCATCCATGTTTGAATTTTGAGAGGCGTGATCTTCTGTAGATCTTGTGCGTGCAGTCATAACAACTGTGAGTTGTAAGGAATGTCTTTGCCATGTCTGGAAAACACTGTTTTGAAGTTGTCATTCATTGATTTGGGATCTTTTAGGCTTTCTGCCACTTCTGAGATGATCCATGTGTCTTGAGGGGAAGAGGAATGGTAAATATGTCCCATTTAGGGCTCCACAATCTGTTGTTCTGTGCATTGACCAGTTGTGAGTCTCTGCATTAATCAACATCTACTGCAAAGGGAAGTTTCTTTGATGAGAGTTGAGAGATGCAGAAATCTACTGGTATAAAGATAAATACACAGGAAACAATTTAACACTATGTCTATTTAGCAGAGTAACAATGTTAGGTTCTTCTTTAGAGGCTATGAACTATTCAGCCATTTAGTCTTAGTCTATTTAACAGTACTAGAAATGAGTTCTGCTTTGTGGAGCAAATCCAATCAGAAAATGATTGGTTATTCTTATAACATTTATGCCACTATTGCACCAGGGGATCTGTCTTGCCAGATCAGCTGTTATTGCAGCTTGCAGTGTTCACATCCGAGTCAGACTGTTGATTACTGTTCTCCAAGAGTAGTGCGCATAGCACCTTCCAAACTATGAAAGCTAGCCTCTACAGACAAAGCTTCTGGGTCATACCAACCTGATTCTCTGGGTCCTATAATTCAAGGATGTTGTCTCTTCATCAATAAAGTGTTACTATCAAGCTCTGGAGGGTAATCAAGAACAGTGGCAATACTTGGTAATGTTCTGGATATCTGTGGGACTCCAACAACTCAAAAAGAGATAAGCACTCGGTGACACTAAGCTTTTAGTTTGATAGCCTATGGTATCTGGAAAGGCATTGCTCCTCCAACTCATTATAAGGTAACGCCATTGAAAATATTTTTCTAAAAAAAAAAAAGAAACTATTTTTCTATATGTATGAGTATATATCTTATGAAGTTTCTATAGTAGTTTTCTCTATGGCTTTTTCAAGGGTCTTTAGTGCTACTTAGCTATTCTTAGCCCCTTCCTCTATCTTGTTTTCCCATCCCTCACCCCCTTAATGTATCCTGCTTAATTATTACTCTTTCTCCCTTAAGACCATTTGTGATGTATCCCTCCCTCCTTTGGAATCACTTTCATGGCCTGTTACTTGTTCTCTGGCATCTGTGGGCATTCCAATTTAAAACACACAAATCTAAAGGCCAAATACTAAGATATTATATATGATATATATATGAAAAAGAACAAGTGGCATTTATGAGTGTTTGTTACCTCAGTCATTATAATGCTTTCCAGATCCATCTATTTACACTCTCTGCCTTTTTGTTAGTTTGGCTAGGGGCTTGTCTATCTTGTTGATTTTCTCAAAGAACCAGCTCTTAGTTTCATTGATTCTTTGAATAGTTTCATTTGTTTCTAATTGATTGATTTCAGCCCTGAGTTTCATTATTTCCAGCCTTCTGCTCCTCTTGGGTGTATCTGCTTCTTTTTTTCTAGGGCTTTCAGTTGGGCCATTAAGTTGCTTGTATGAGATGTTTCAAATTTCTTCTTGAAGGCACTTAATGCTGTGAACTTTCCTCTTAGCACTGCCTTCATTGTGTCCCATAAGTTTGGGTATGTTGTGCTTTCATTTTCATTGAATTCTAGGAAGTCTTTAATTTCTTTCTTTATTTCATCCCTAACCAAGCTGTCATTGAATAGCAAGTTGTTCAGTTTCCATGTATGTGCAGGCTTTTTGCTGTTTCTGTTATTGTTGGCGTCCAGCTTTAGACCATGGTGGTCAGATAGGATACAAGAGATTATTTCAATATTCTTGTATCTGCTGAGTCTTTCTTTGTGACCCACTCTGTGGTCTGTTTCAGAGAAGGTTCCATGAGGTGCTGGAAGGAAGGTGTACTCTCTTGATCTGGCTTTCAGTGGGACTTGAGATCAGGAATGGGATGCTTCCGACGGTGCTTTTATTATTATTAATTTTTATTTTTTGGCTATTCTATTTGTGTGCACGTGCGTGTGTGTGTGTGTGTGTGTGTGTGTTTCCAGATGGATTTTAAGGGTATGTTTTCAATTTCTGTGATGAATAACATTGAAATGTCATTAAATATATAGACTGCTTTTGATAGACTGGCTGGCTTCACCATGTGTGAAGAGGAGTTCTCAACATATTCTTTGGTAGGCAGACAGATTGGGAGAGGGGCCATGACTAGGTAATAAAGGTAATAAACTTCTGACATGGCCAGCCTGAGACAAAAGCAGCTTAAAACAAAGGCTTCGTAAGCTCTTGTCTCTGATGAGCAAGGCTCTTGCTGATGGTCTGGGTCAATAAGTTAAAAGGCTTGATCTGGACATATTACACAACAGTTGTGGGCCAATCAACCATACCGTCTTTTTTCAAACTGACCAACCAGAAATTAGCAGAGGAAAACTCTTCAGAGACTTAAAACAAAACAAAACAAAAAAAGCAGAACAAAACAGCCCTTGAGAAGAGACTGGATGTTTGGCTTTCCAAGTATGCTGTGTGAAGGCTCTTTATCTCTCTGTGTGTCAGCTGCATTGAGGGTGTTTCCTCATCCCCAATAAATGCTTCACTTCACCTGCTGATTCTATTTGCTCTTGTTTATGGTGTTCAAGATTTCTTCACTGCTGCCTGCTGGGCTTGAGGTTTTAAATCTTTAATTGGCAGGGAAAACGAACCCAATCAAGATCCCCAGACTGTATTCAACAGTACTAATCCTAACAATTTATGGGCATTGGAGGTCTCTCCATCTTCTAGTTTCAAAATCATCAACTACTGTCTTATTTTTCACACATTTATTTAACTGTGCCTGTTAGGCAAGCCCTCTACCTCTGAGCTACATGCTTAGTGCTCACATAATACTTCTTTGTTTTTTAGATAGGATCTCACTGTGTAGCTCTGGCTAGCCTGGAACTCAGTAGGAACACTGAAGCGAATTTGAGATATCAATTATACTGTTACTCTTAGCAGATGTTAAGCAATGGGAGATGTACTGATGACTAGACTCTGACTTTGGAGACTCTAACTTCTTTGCTCTATGACTTCTGTTGCACAAAATCTATAAAATGTAGATATCACAATGGTAGCAAAATCAGAGAACTGAGAACGGAATGAGAAAACAACTCAAAAAGAATCTCTCTGGGG
Organism: Pachyuromys duprasi; assembly: GCA_028658305.1. Taxonomy (NCBI): domain Eukaryota; kingdom Metazoa; phylum Chordata; class Mammalia; order Rodentia; family Muridae; genus Pachyuromys; species Pachyuromys duprasi. The sequence continues at coordinate 75,708,648 of CM053758.1, read as the reverse complement.
GCCTGGCACATACAGGTTTTCCATCAAAACTTTAGTTTTCTTTCTAGATGAACTCTATATTAGCTGACTGTTGTTTAAGTACCCTCTGAGATCTGAAGAAACAAAGCCTGTTAACTCACTAGGAATACGACTCATCCTGCAGTCTGGAAAGATCCAGGTGGAATACAGAGAAAAGTCAGTACTCTGGAGGATTTATAGTGTTTAGCTGCTGGGCAGAGGCCAAAAGACATTGGGTGTCCAGGGAAAAGGCAGGATGATAGAGTAATGGGAGGAGGGATCCCAGTGGGAGGTCTTTGAAAAGTTCTCATCTTGACTCTCCATTGCCTTCTTTGGTCTCCTGTGGTGCTTACTGCTTCTGTGAAGGGTCCTGAATAAATTTCATATCTGAAAGAAATATGTATTGCCCATGCACGGATAGAGAAAGTTACGTGAACAAAACTCTGGCACGTAAGTGTCTGAAACAGGAAGCTGGGCTGATACGGACTCTCAGATCATGATCGCCCTGGAAGGAAAAGTTGAAGACCTCTGTGAAAGTATAGAGGTTGTTCAGGTTTGGAAGGTACTACTAACACCAAAGACTTCTGCTGGGAGTGACAGATTGGAGGAGATGGGAGAGTGAACAGGTATACAAAATTACTTGTGTTTAAAGCAAAAAGAAGAAGGGAGAAGTCCAACTTTGGAACAATGGGGAGACAGTTTTTAAGACTTAGAGAAGCTATGAGAAAAGACTATGTGATACAGGGTGGCAGCAGATCTTAGGTTGAGGGCACTGTTAATCTTCATAAGGAAAAAATACAATAGGTTGAATGAGATAAAAGAAAAATGACCAAATCAATGCTCATTCTTGGAAAAGGCTTGTAACATACACAACTCTCTATGAGTCATGGTTAATAGGAAAAGTAAGTAATATTAGAAGATCATAGAAAAGTATGATGTGGTAAGGTCGTCAGGGCTGGAGAGAGGAAGAGTAGGCAACACATAAGCAGACCAGGCCCTTGGCAAAAGGGTGGATTTCTAGCAGGCAGCCAGGAGAGAAAGGTCTTGGGTCAAAGAAGAATGGGGAAGTGAGAATTGTGGATCTTTGGGGTTCTCCTCAAATCTATAGGTAGTGATGCTGAACCCTGCATTTGTGGCACCCAGAGCAGACACAGCCACTTAGAGGACCCTGCAATGTTTTCACTCTTCAACGACATTCTGTTTTCACTGCTTTCATCTGTCCCCACCTGTTCTTTTACTGAGGTTGTCTCTCCCCTGTGGCTACACACAGTAAGGTTCCTCAGACCCACAATGTGGAGCTTTTATCCTCCAGTCTCTGTCATTAAATGACCTTTCCCCAACTTTGTGGTTTGTTTGTTTTAAAGTTTCATAATGTGCCTTGAGGTCTCATATGTATGGTTTTGCAGATAATTCCTGAAGATTTTGTTCAAGGTGGCTGCCGGCACCTGGGTGTTAGGCCGATCGGAGCTTAACTGTCCAGGACTGACCCTGAAATGGCAAACGTCTGTCAGACAGCTGGGATGAAGAAGCAGTAAGTGCTTCTCTAGTGCTTAGGTAGCGGAGAAAATGTCTTCTTCAGCACAGGGGATTCGAGCACAGATGCGCACAAGTCTGAACTATACAATTATCCAGAGAGGGACCGGACACATAAAAGAGAAATTAAAGAGCAGATAACTGAGTAAGAATATGGAGCTTAGTCCTGAGACCCTTTACTCATTAGCAGTCATGGGATTTCGTGGCTAGTCCACCTCGTCTCAGAGCTTGTGAGTTCCTAGATTTATTTTTGTCTATTATTAAGAGAACACAAGCCATGCAACTGATGTAATAACTTACTAGTTTGAGGTGTTAGTGATGCAATATTGAGATAAGGGGTTTGGAGAAGGAAGTTATTTGGACTTAAGATAGTTTCATCCATATTTGGGATCTCAAGTCTAGTTCTGGGCTAAGCCCACTGTCCATTTCCCCTGGATGGACTGTTGAGACTAACAGGCTAAATAGTGAAAGTATCAACATAACCGGCAAGGAGATTCTCATCAAACCCACTTCCAAGCCATCTCGCATCTTCAGAAGAAGTTTTATACAAAAGCAGAGCCAAATAACACTTCACATTCTTTGTTATCAGAAATGTGTTGTTAGGTAGACGGGCAAGTACCTTTCCACTAAAGTGACAATGAAAACACTCACTCCCCCCCCCCCGCAAAGAGAGGAAATTACAGATTAGAGCCTCATGTACATACCCCTGGGTGAGATTTTTTTTCCAATGGCAGATCAAAGGGTGACAGAGAAAACGTTCAAGCAGTGCATGGATAAACTGTAATTAATAAAAATAAAAATAATTAAAAGGGCTCCAAGTCACATTTACCCTTTTGAGTTTGTTATTTAGAGCAATTTATAGGGTTAACCCATGTAAAATAATTAAAATTAGTTATACTTTATTGAACACCTGAGTACCAAGCACCCTGCTAAATTCTAATGCATCAATATAGGGAGCTCTACAGTGGTAGCTCATTGGAGAGCCAGGAGGAAATCTTCAGGAATACTCATTTAAATCTGCTGGTTATAGACTGAGCATACTAGATTAAGCAGAACAAGCAATGTTGTTTCTTTCTTTTTATATCTTATTGGACATCTGCTCTCCAAACCAGGGTAATAAGCAATTTTCCTAGCTTTTCACGTAAGTTCAAAACACCTTTTTGATATGGGGATGATTATTTTTATCCCACCAATGTGCAAGTTAAGGGTTGGAAGGTTTACATGAGTTGATCAAGGTGGATGGCTAGCTAGTGACAAACTAGGTTTTTCACTCTACACAGTAAGATTTTTTGAGCCACTGCTGTTAGCCACTTTGTTTTTCTGTCTCTCTAATAACACATTCTGCATAAGACAACAGTGGGGATTTTGTGCTGTGCTCTCTCGAAGATCCACCAACACTTCTAGGTCTGAATGATACCACCAAATCAAATGGGAGCTTGTGTGATATGTTCTCAGACTGCTGTGGGTTTGAACACACAGGCAAGAACCACAAGAAGTCACAGAAAATGAGCAACTTAAAGGGAGGGAAGCACAGGGTGACAGCACAGGAAGGAGATGGCAGTGCTGGTGTTCGGACATCTGGGAAAGTCAGCAGGTGTTCTGTGCCCTGGCGATACCTGAGTGAGGAAGATGCAAGGCAAAGACAACCGCTGCCGAGGTTGGAGTGCAGCTCCTGGACTTGCTGAGGGGTAGATCTTGTTTTCTTTGCCAAAACTGTCCAGGTGAATCTGTAACACATTTTTAGGGGTAAGGACTGCAGTTGTTTACTTGACTTTCATGCTGTGTTAAGCATACTGCAAGGCGTCAGTGCCGGGAAGAACTAACGGGAATCTCAAATTGACTATATGATGTTCTATGATATTAGATGAAGAATCTTCTCATTCAAATATACAAGTCCATTGTTTTATATGAATATTTGTTGTATATTACCAATGTAGAATTTTTCTCATAAATGCTGTTTTGCACCTTAGTATGATCATAGACTCTTTTCACTAAAACCTGGCTTACCTTCACAAGGATGTTTCCTAGGTGTATGGAATGCTTTGGTAGTTTAGCATGAAAAGGGGCAAACCACATTGAAGACACAGAAAAACTATGGAAGGTTCATCTTTATGTGTGTCTAAGACTTAACATGTAATTATTTAGTCTAGTAATTGAAACTACTTCAAGAAAATTGAGCCTCAAATTTAGAAAATTATAAGTAATTAAAAACATTGTCTGATATGGAAAGTGATTATGTCATTTTCTAATTGCCTTATTTCCTGAACTATATTTTCCATGAAGAACACTTTTGATTGACAAAATGTTTTCACCAGTTCTCTCGGTTATGTTCCAAGGACATTATAATACGATGCTTGACTTCAGCAGGTTTAACTCAGCAATCATGAAAAAGGAGCAAATTCTTCTAATAATTCATTATGTTGAAGTAGCTGACTATAAGGAATACATGAAATATATCCCCTAACTTTGTTCCACAGGCTAGGATCACACAAAATTACAAATAAAATATGCATGCTCTAATGTATACCATAAACCATAGGTAGACTACTAGAATCGTAAATATGAAATCATTATGGATCAACATGATTTCATGAAAACTTGAAGTAAAAACAAATATGCAGTGCCTTCATGGGAATATGTGGAAAGAAGGAAGGGCAGAGAGAGACAAAGAAAAATAGGAAGAGCGGGAAAGAGAGAGAAAGAGAGAGAGACAGACAGGTAGAGGGGAGCAGAGAGATGGAGAAAGACAGGAATAGAGGGAGAGAGGCAGAGAGAAAAATACAGACAGAAACACACACATACCTACACACACACACACATATACAGAGAGAGAGAGAAGGAGAGAGAGAGAGAGAACAGGAACTGCCTGGAGGAAGAAACCAAAGAGTTGATCTTTCAGATATGAATAGGTATTAATGAAGCACAGAATCTTTACAGAATGGAAGGTTACTTTTTAATATGTTAATTTTTAGGACATGAAAATATCTCAACAATTTGTGAATATCACACGCAAGAAACAGTTTTATAAGACTGTCACCTCTCTTAGGGTACCTTATAAGTTAACAGGCGATAAGAGCAGTCTGACCAGTCATGCTGGGGCCATCCCACAACCACACAGTGGAGTCCCCTGGCACCTTCTTCCTCGTGGGCATTCCCGGTCTGCAGGCTTCCTACCTTTGGCTGGCCATCTCACTGAGTGCCATGTACAGCATAGCCCTCTTCGGCAACACCCTCATCATCACTGTGATCCACATGGGTTCCACTCTACAGGAGCCCATGTACTTCTTTCTGTGTGTCCTGGCTGCTGTGGACATTGTTATGGCCTCCTCTGTGGTACCTAAGATGGTGAGCATCTTCAGCTCGGGAGGCAGCTCCATCAGCTTTGACGCCTGTTTCACTCAGATGTACTTTGTCCATGCTGCCACAGCTGTGGAGACAGGGCTGCTGCTGGCCATGGCTTTTGATCGCTATGTGGCCATCTGCAAGCCCCTACACTACAGGAGAATTCTCACCCCTCATGTGATGCTGGGAATTAGTGTGACTATCACTGGTAGAGCTGTTATTTTTATGACTCCACTGAGCTGGATGTTGAGTCATTTGCCGTTCTGTGGCTCTGGTGTAGTTCCTCATTCCTACTGTGAACACATGGCTGTGGCCAAGTTAGCATGTGCTGACCCCATGCCTAGCAGTCTCTACAGTCTGATCTTTTCTTCCATCATTGTGGGCTCAGATGTGGCCTTCATTTCTGCCTCTTATACTCTGATTCTCAGAGCAGTTTTTGGTCTGTCATCAAAGAATGCACAGCGGAAGGCACTGAGTACATGTGGCTCTCATGTTGGGGTCATGGCACTGTACTATCTCCCTGGGATGGCATCTATTTACGTAGCCTGGTTGGGACAGGACAAAGTTCCGCTGCACAGCCAGGTGCTCTTAGCTGACTTGTACCTGATCATTCCACCCACCTTAAACCCTATCATTTATGGTATTAGGACCAGACAAATCCGGGAACGCATACAGAATCTGCTGATGCATTGCTTCTGTCACCAATCCACTCAAGGTTCATGAACAGAGCTTCTCATGCCTCAAATGCTCCAGCCAATTGCAAAGATGACTTTGAAATCTACGCACATGGACTGGTTCCAGGTGTAGACTATCCTTGCATAGCACCTCGTTCTCACTACGGTTTGACTGAAGTGACTGTATTTTCAAGTTTATTTATTTAGAATGCTACTGGATTGAAGTCTGTGCAGAGAACATGACTTGGTGTTTTTTCCCCTGTATTTTCAATAACATTTATTCCAATCTAACATCAGTCCCTATGTCGATAAAAGTTACTGTTTGTTACCTTTCTCCTTGCTAGAATTTTCTTAGACTTGTTCCTCTCCTCTTATTGTGGTAGAAACTGTTGGATCTTGCTCTCTGGCTCACTAATGAGTTCATTGATTTGGTTGCTGGAGCGGAAACCTTCTCCACCTAAAGCAGATTTTAGTCTTTTGTAATCTCAAGGTCAATGGTGCCAGCCCCTTTCTAGTGAATGAGTTGGAAAAAGAAATCTGAACCACAGTAAAAAACAAAGAAAAACCCAATTTACAACGTGGGATGAAGAGAGTGATGCTCTGGGTTCAGCCCCTTCTGCTACTCACACAGTTACACTGAGATCTTAGTAAGATTAATTCTCTGACCCTCAAGATCTGGTTACTTCCTGGACACACCTATCTTTGTTGTGTAAACCTTCCTGATTGGTTGATTAAGTGGCCTATACCTGGGCAGGGAAGAATGTGGTAGGTGTGGCTAAGGTTCTTTGAGGATGGGAGAATCCAGTAAAGAGACAGACAGATGGGAGGAGCAGAGGCAGGAGGATGCCGAGATGGGTTAGCATGGAGAAGGAACCACATGGGCTGGAGGAAGGACTCCCAGGATGGCTTAGATGGAGAAAACACCAAGATGAAAAACATAAGCAAGTGTATTGGGCTTCGTTCTTGGTCTCAGTAGCTTTGTGCTCTAAGTCTCATGTTCTTCTGTGAAATGTGGGTATAGTAACAGCAGCTACCACAGGAGACTGTGATAACCAAATGTGAAAATCTTAGGAAAACACCCATTAGAGCAGCAGGTCTTAACCTGTGGGTCATGACCCTTTAACAGGGGTTGTCTAAGACCGTGGGAAATACGAGATTTTTACATTACTATTAATCATAGTAGTGAAATTACAGTTATAAAGTAACAATGAAATAATGAGCAACATGAGCAATTGTATTAAAGGGTTGTAGCCTTATTAAGGTTGAGAATCACTGCTCTAGAGGTTTTTGAATATTGAAAAATTTTTAAAAAGTAATCAGGGCTGGTGAGATGGCTCAGTGCACACAGGCACTTGCTGCCATGCCTGGCGACCTCAGTGAAAGGTCTGGGACCAAAATGAATGCAGGAGAGGCGGGTTGTTTTTTGACCTTTACACTGCATTGTGGCATGGGCACGCCCAAATAATGTACACAATAAAGAAATAAATACATACATACATACATACATACATACATACATAATAAGAAAATAAACAAATAAAGAAATAAATATACTAAGAAAAAAGAAACTAGAACATGTGATTTTTCTTTCTAGATGTATGCTGTATCATCCATTAGTCTAATGTTTAGACATCCTCTGGGGACCAGAAGACAAAGATACCATTCACTCTCCCGGCTCCTGACTTCTCGGTGCCCAAGGGACTGAGCACAGAAGAGAGCCAATCTCTGGAGGAGTCTCAGTGTTTGGCTGTTGGGCAGAGGCCAAGAGAAGCAGGGTCCAGGGAAGCCAGGGTGACAGAGTATCTCAGGGGAAAGGGAGTCTCCCAATAAGAAGCATTTGAAAAGGATGGCACTCCATTGTCTTTGGTCTCCTGTGGCTTCTGTGATGTCACTGCTTCTCAAGAGGGCCTTATGTGAATCTGCACATCATTTGAAGTGAGAGATGGGGAAATAGGAGGCATACTTAATCAGAAAATAAATCTTACAAGAGGAAATCTGTTATGTGGATAACTGAATTAGGAGCCCAAGATTGATTTAAGAAGTCTTTAGGTAAGGTCACCTCAGAAATAAGATTTCAAGTTCTCTATCCAAGTATACAATATAAAGCGGCTGTTCAGCTCGGAGGCATTATGGATACCCACAGCTTGATGCGAGGGATGGCGGATATAGGAGGAGGAATAGGTATGTAGGATTACTTGTGTTCAAAACAGAGAAATGAAAAGGTATGTGCAACACTGACGTGGTAGATACATATTTTTAGTGTCCAAGACTTGCTGTGAGAAAAATCCATGCTCTAGGGCTGAGTGAGACTCTGCCCGGGTGTAGCGGGAGGCACCAGGGCTATGAGATTATACAGACAGCAAAGCTGCATTCAAATGAAGTGTGCACAACTGCTTTCATGTGGAAAGCATGTTAATTATGAATCCTCCATCCTTTCTTTGGAATAAGATATCACCTCCTATCCTATGACTTACTTGTTGATTTTAAATGAGTTGCTTAGGCCACACTTTAGCGATGGACCCTCCAGATGTCACGCGCATCTTCAGGGCTTAACGTAACCAGTGCACGGGTGTAGGTGTCTCAGGAGTTTTGAGCCTGGGTTTTCTGAAAAGAATTCACCCCAACAAGCAGGAAGCAGTTGTGGCTGCCTGTGCATTCATGTGTTGAGAGGATTAACCTCTGCACCTTAGATTTATTTATCTTAGAGCAGGTGTTTTGAGTGACCCAAGGAGCCAATTGAAAAATACGCATACAGGAAATGATGCTTAAAATGCTACTGGATTCACAACAGATCTTTAATGGAGGTCACTACTGATGTTTGCAAGAAAAAAAATTAAATTCTTTATAGAAGAGATAATTGATCAAAACAAGTGTTCCTTATTTTGAAAAGACTGAAACCACACATACCTCTCTAGCAATGCTGATAAAGAAAGAGAAATAGTATGAAGTAAAAAAGTTTAGAAAAAGAGTAACATTAACTCGAAACCACTGTGAGCATCTGGAGAGTTATGAGGTGAGGTCTCCAGGGCTGGAGACAGGAAGATGAAGCAAGGCACAATGTGAGGATGCCCTCAGATGGAAGGTGACTTCTTACAGAGCAGCTTCTGGGTCAGAGGTAAACAGCTATGGGCATTCTGAGTCCTTCACTTTTCTTCAAGTCTGTAGGCGCCACAGCTCAACCCCAAGCCTGAGGGACACCCGGCTTACTTTGCACCCTTCTCAGTTTTACTTTGGAATGCTCTCATCGATGAGTGATGTCTCACTCTGTGAGTCTATACAACACAGGTTTTTATTGACTGTGAAATGGAAATTGACATTTAGTTCAATCATCCTCACTATACATTTATTATTATTAAGGTTTCCATTTCATGGTTTATTTTAAAAAGACCATATGTGAATGTCAAGCCTCAGAAACATGGCTCCTTAAAAACTCTTGATGATTCTGCACCAATGTGGAGTCAGCCAGCTCTCCGGGAGTAAAGCTGAGGGTAAATGTGCTAAGGATGGAGAACCAGGTAAACGCTTGCCTTATGTTTGGGTAACACAGGAAATGTCTTCTCTAGCACGTGGGAGAGGGAATTAAAAGTAAGATAAGTATATCACAACTTATGCTGCAAACCCTATTAATAAGGGGCTATGGGATATGATAGCTACTCAAACTAATCCTGAGGCTCTTTTCATTGAAGGCTGAAAGGAAATGTAAGAAACACTTCTTGGGCCACATCTGAATATTGTGAAGTCAACACCTGTCTTGTTGGTGGTATGGCAACCTGAAGCTAAAGCCTTAGGAGATGCAATGCTCAGGCTCCATGGGCTTAAGGAAAGAGACCAGATGGGCATAATGTGGTGAAGTTTGCAGTCAAAGTCTTGAGTCAGTTCCTTAGGTCAAACTGTCTGTGCATGTCCAAGAGAGAGGATTAATTTGAGAGTAGTCAGAAAAGATGTTGAGGCAGGAATGTAGTCTACATAAAGTACACTTGTCACACCCATTCTTATCCCTAACCCAACTCCATTTTGGTGTCAGTATTTAGAATGACATCAGAGCCATATACATGTTGTTAGGCTTTATAGTTAGAGGTAGAATTGTACATAAGTATAAGAAAGACTTTCTGTAGAAATTATAATATAGAAATATATTAAATGAACAGACAAAGTCTTAGTTTACCTTAAGAGAATGGGTGTTGTGTTAGTAGACTTTTTAAAGGTTTCTTTCTTTTTTCAAGACAGGTTTCTTTGTGTGGCCCTGGCTGTCCTGGAACTTGCTCTATAAACCAGGCTGGCTTCAAACTCAGTGACCTGCCTAGCTGCCTCCTGAGTGCTGGGATTAAGGGTATACCCTAATACAGGTTAGCGGAGTTAGTTATTTTTAATTTTAGTCTCTGTTGTACTTACCCACTTATGTAGGCTTTGGAGTTAAAAGGCTAAGCAGAGAAAGCCAGGTTTATTTTCAAATTTGCTCTACTTTTTTTTAAACTAAATACTCTATATAGCCTTCCATTTAAATTTCAAAACACCGATGATCAAATTAAAGCATGGACAGTTTATGTAACCTGACCAAGGCAAAAGAGGTAGTTAGTGATACATAATGTTTTTAGTCATGGGGATGTGACTCTAGTAGCAATATAATTGGCTCTTTTGCTTTCCTGATTCATGGTGATGTAGGGCCAGCACCGCATTTGTTTTACATTCTAAGAAAAACGCCGTATTTCCCTTGACGATCAACCAGCATCTCCAGACAGTGACACCACATGAACAAGAATTACCCACTAGAAAATACAAGAAAGACCCGGGTGGAGCATTAGGACTGCTGGGTCATACCTTTCTAGGTCATCTTGAGACATTTTATAAAAGCCTTGGAAAGGTTTCTAGTTTCACCCCTTCATGCAACGTGAGAAGAGACTTCCTAAAGGAGGGAAATCAACAAATGTTTCTGAGCGGAGCATAGAACCCGTTAACACAGAACCTTGATGAGAATAGGAAATGGAGGAAGATGGCTTAGTTTGTGTGTTCTGATTCTGAAAACACTACCCTGACACTGAGGATTTGTCTACGTCCAAGACAGGAAGAGCTCTGATGGCATTCCATCCTCTTCTCTCATCGCCTTACATTGCAATAGAAAAGCTACCTTAACTATGATGTCAGAACCATCCCACAACCACACAGTGGAGTCCCCTGGCACCTTCTTCCTCGTGGGCATTCCCGGTCTGCAGGCTTCCTACCTTTGGCTGGCCATCTCACTGAGTGCCATGTACAGCATAGCCCTCTTCGGCAACACCCTCATCATCACTGTGATCCACATGGGTTCCACTCTACAGGAGCCCATGTACTTCTTTCTGTGTGTCCTGGCTGCTGTGGACATTGTTATGGCCTCCTCTGTGGTACCTAAGATGGTGAGCATCTTCAGCTCGGGAGGCAGCTCCATCAGCTTTGACGCCTGTTTCACTCAGATGTACTTTGTCCATGCTGCCACAGCTGTGGAGACAGGGCTGCTGCTGGCCATGGCTTTTGATCGCTATGTGGCCATCTGCAAGCCCCTACACTACAGGAGAATTCTCACCCCTCATGTGATGCTGGGAATTAGTGTGACTATCATCATCAGAGCTGTCATTTCCATGACTCCACTGAGCTGGATGTTGAGTCATTTGCCGTTCTGTGGCTCCAATGTAGTTTTCCATTCTTACTGTGAACACATGGCTGTGGCCAAGTTAGCATGTGCTGACCCCATGCCTAGCAGTTTATACAGCTTGATTTGTTCTTCTATTATTGTGGGCTCAGATGTGGCCTTCATTTCTGCCTCCTATATGTTGATTCTTAGGGCAGTATTTAGCCTGTCCTCAAAGAATGCCCAGCTGAAAGCATTAAGCACATGCGGCTCTCATGTGGGAGTTATGTGTCTTTTCTATCTCCCCGGGATTGCATCCATATATATAGCCTGGTTGTGGCAGGATGTAGTTCCTCTGCACACCCAAGTGCTCTTGGCTGACTTGTACCTGATCATTCCACCCACCTTGAACCCTATCATCTATGGTATTAGGACCAAGCAAATACAGGAGAGAACGTGGATGTTGCTGACCTGTTTTTCTAGACAAGGTTTGTGAACATAAAACTCTTCATACATTTAGTTTCCTACACAAGTTCATAGGTGTTTTAAAGATGCACAGAGCTAGACTGTTTCAACTGTGTGTGCAGAGTCCAAGAGGAAGCTATAAAGACTATGTGTGATAAAATTACAATTTTCAGTGAGAATGTTATGAAGATGAGATGATTACAAATATTCTGATATTTTTAATAATTTCATTTAACTTGTATCTGCAATGCATGGTTGAGAACATGGAGGCAACCACAGGATTGGTCCCTTTCCATAAGCAGAGCCAATGAATTCTCCCACACCCCAGTTTTGTCACTTGTGGGATATTTTTGTGCAAATTTCCCTGACATGACAACCACTCTAAAGCAGCAGTTCAATATATAATCTAATTCCCCGTCATTATTGTATGAATTGGCTTTAGTTTAGTATGATTTTCTCCCCACACTTTGCTCCCCTACACCTTCAAGAAGAATGTTATACAGTTACAAGAACCATTTAAATGCTTCTAGTGGCATCAGAAGATCCTAATTCAACCCTAGCGAGCTGCTGGATGGGCTTTCCTTCCTTCCTGATGACTATTTCTTCTTTGCTATTATCTTGTTTTCTATTTTGAGGTCACAGTCCTCACTCTAACCTATCATGCTATCAGATATACAATATACCCCCGTGGTCTCCTGTCAGTATGCCCTGTGACACAGTGTGACATGGGAACCTTTTTGTTTAAGGGCTTGGACTGCTGGGAGGGGCTCCAGGGAACAAAGCTGCAAGGTGGGGATGGGTGCTGCGCACAGCATCTACTCTTTGCCCTCCGTTATCTACAGAGAACAAAAGTACTGGATGGATTTTGAGTCTTTACAAAAACCAGGCAAGGTAGAGGAATGATATTTTATGCCAGATTAGAGCCCATTTTCCAAACAGGACACCCAAATACTCTCAAACACATGTTTCAGACCCAAGATGTAATGAATGACAAGGCAGACTTGTGATCAGTGAATTGAATTTGTCGACTTTTTTTTATTTGAAAGTGAAAATCATTTTACAACCTTTAAAACCTTTCTCCTAAAGCTCTGTATGAAACAATTTAAGTTTTTTTTTTTCAGTCTCTTTATACGGAAAGTAAAAATAAAAACCAAGGCCCCTAAATTTTCTGATCCTGCCCCTTAGAAAAGAGACAGGCCCAGGGCGCAGACCCACCCGTATTCTCAGAGAGGACATGTGGTGAGTCTCATGGGTGAGTTCTCCACTTTGTCTGGGGAAGGACAACCTGTACCTCTCTAGTTTGGAGGTTAGGGTTGTGTGGTAGCAGCAGGCCTCATGTGAAGTACCTGGTTTCGTCATGACATGTACATTACTGTTTTGTCTCATTGGAAGACCTTATTTAAAAGCTTTTCTGCAATGTGTATTTGTTTAATCACTGGCATTCACTCAGCTGTGGAAGCAGAGAGGAGGGCTATGATCTCCAGAATGGACAAAAGTCTATTATTCCTGCCCTATTTCCATCATGGATCACAATACTTATCTGACTAGGGCTGTTTTTCTGAGAGAAGCACTGATGCTTTGGTCTCATACCAAGATACTATGAGGTAGGACCGAGGGACCCTTGGGTTCCAAGCTGGGTTCAGGGGTATGCTTATCCGAGGAGGCATCCTCCACCAGCCCAGTGTACCAGGCCAAATCCCAACATTAGGTTAGGATGTGGCTCTCCTAGCTTCCCCACCCAGGGTACAATGGCGAGGGGAGAGGTGTGGCTAGCACCAATGCTGTAGCAAGGACTGAAATAGGGCAGGAGGCAGCCTAGGAAGGGATAACGGGGAAGGTGAAAATGTGGGAGCCACCGTCAATCACATTGTAGAAAGAGACATCATGAGCCTCATAATCGAGGAAGATTCCTACCCGGTGTGGAGTGACTGACATGGGTATCCGTGCCTGCCCGGTACTCTGTTCCCTTCCTCAGCCTTATCACCTGGAAGCCATAGTGTGGGGATAAATAGACTGCCTCCTTCTGGTTCACATTTTCCATACATACCCCCAGGCCCCATTCAGACCTGTCTCCAACCTCTACCTCCCAGAGTGCTGGCCCGAGGCGATGCATCGGCTGCCCAGGACAATGTTGTAGCGGTAAAATCTTTCGGGATTGTCAGACAGGTTCTGCTGTGTGACTTCATAGCGCACGCTTTTTCTGTCCTCGGACACGACAAGGCGTAAGCTGTGTCCGGATCTAGGCGCGCATCAGCTAGGGAAACAAGATCCTAGTGGTAACACTGATGCCAAGCAAGGGGATGTGTAGGAAGTCTCTGATGAAGACAGAGTTCTCGGCAACGGGAGGGGTGGGGCTAGATGAAGCATCCAGAGCTCCCTGAGCCCTTTAACACTGTGGGCGAAGCCCCTTCACCCGCCCATCACAGTCCCTAAGCGTTTAATTCCTGCTTACTTAGTCCTACAACACGGCAATCTGTCTTCAGCACCAAGGAGATTGGTTCTGGCCGCTGCAGACTCCAAGATTTGCTACTGCAGGAGAGGGTGTGTTCTGGGTGCAGGAGTGTTAGCTTGGGCCCCTGGAGCCTCTGTCCCCAGGGAAGAGGGGCTTGGCCACAGCCAGCCCCACAGGCTGCCCTGTCTAGCTAAGCAGAGGTGCGATATCAGGCTGGTTGAGCTTTGAACTGTTTGTGACAGGGAGCGAAAAATACAGTTTCCTCTCATGGAAAAAGTTTGGGACAGAAGAAAAGCAAGGGATGTGATCCAAAGGAGAAAGGCTGGTATTCTGAGTTGGAAGACTCATGTGCCATGTTCTTGGACCACTTACAAGAAATAAAATACTTCGGCTTTACTTAAAATTCTTATTGGAAATACTTGAAATGAATTTAAGTGCAAAAAAAAAAAAATCCAGGGGGTCCAAGATGGCTGCCAGGAGAGGACACTGTGTCTGAGGAGTAGGACAACAGTAACAACGCAGCGACCAGGAGATTGAATTCTGGGACCTAAAACACCAGCATTTGTGATTGCCAAGTGAGCAGAACTCCTATGGTGAGGAAATCAAGTGGGAAAATCCTAGGGACACCCAGTTATTCCCCGGAAAAAACTCTGGGTGACCAGCGGCGCACAGCTCTGATCTGAACGAGCAGCCTCCCTGGGCGTCACCAGCTGCCATTCCAGACTGGGTCACACAGTTTCCAGGCCAGACTGAGAAGGCCCCGGGTACCATTTCGACCAACCTACATACAGTGGGTGCACACTGCTCGGCTCCGCTGGCAACCACCTCATTCCGTGTGTGTGTGTGTGTGTGTGTGTGTGTGTGTGTATGTGTGTGTGTGTATGTGTGTGAGTGTGTGTGTGTACATGGACCAAACTGAGAGGGCCTAGTATGACTGGCCTGCATACTGCGGGCGCACACAGCTTGGCTCCGCCAGCAACCACCTCAGACCATGTGTGTCCACGGGCCAGATTGAGAAGGACACGGGTACCATTTCAGACCAGCCTGTATACAGCGGGTACACACTGCTCGGCAACGCCTGCAACCACTCCAGATCGTGTGTGTGCCCCCAAATACTATCTCAGACCGTGGTGCACAGCCCCTGGCCCAGAAGGGAGCGCCAAGTCACCAGTAAGGGGATAGCCTTTAGCAGCAAGCCCAGGTAGGAGCGCGGAGCACCCAGCTGACATCTCAAACCAAGACACTCAGCCTCTAGCACACAGTGAGGAGCCAAACTTCCAGACCAGAGGGGTGACCAGCCTGTGGTGCTCACAGCTTCTAGCACAGAAACGAAGCCGGGCACACAGATCCCACAACAGAGTTCAATTGAGGCAACAATACACACTAGCAAACCATTGGAACTCCCTGATCTTTTAGAAGAATACTCCTGACACAAGAGATTGACAGTTCCAGTCTGAAGTTCAGCTTTAAAGCACAAACAGCTCCTTGATAATATATAAACAAATGCCCAGAAGTCGACGTAAGAGCTCACTCAACAAAAATCAGGACACCATGGCCCCACCAGAAACACCCAAAAGCAATGGAGATTTTAATTCAGCAGAGATACAGGAAAATTATGTTAAAGCTATGATTATGCATATATTAGAGGAACAAAAAGAGGGACAAAAAGAGGAAATGAACAAGGCCCTCAAAGAAATTCAGAAGAATTTAACTGCCCACATACAGGAACAATTAAAGTATACAGAGAGGAAACAACCAAAATAGGATACACAGTCAATCAGATGAAGGAAATGATACAAAGCATGAAAACAGAATTAGAATCTATAAAGAAGACACAAATGGAGAAGAACCTCGAACTGGAGAACTTAGAGAAAAGATCAGGAACCACAAAGGTAAGCATCACCAATAGAATACAAGAGATGGAAGAGAGAATTTCGG
>CM053758.1:75669886-75684129 GCA_028658305.1 Pachyuromys duprasi | reverse complement strand
TTCTGATAAGAGCTGATAGACTAGGATCAGAAGGAAGGAGAAGAAGACCTCCCCTATCAGTGGACTTGGGGAAGGGCATGTGTGGAGAAGGGGGAGGGAAGGTGGGATTAGGAGGGGAGGAGGGAGGAGTTTATGGGGGGATACAAAGTGAATAAAGTGTAATTAATAAAAATTAAAATTAAAAAATGAAAAAACAAAAGAGAACTCACTGATCTTGCAGAGAATTTAGGTTCACTTCCCAACACGCATGGTGGCTCACAACCATTTGCACTTCTATCTCCAGGTATCAGATGCCTGACCTTCAAGGACTCCTGCATGCTTGCAGTGCACATACATGCATTCAAACACACACACATAGACTAAATGATTTTTATTTATTCATTGAAAAATTATCTGGTCAGTCAGGTTAGTAACTTGTGGGTGGGACAGAAAGATGAAAAGGGCTGATGTGACAGAAAACAGAGGTGGTGTCTGTGTGACTCAGTTTTTTTTTTCTCCCAGAATTTAGCATGTGTATTTTGTTTTAAAGAGCCCACACGGTTTACCAATTCTATCTTAGCTGAAAGGTTTGGGCTATTTTTTTAATAACCTGTGGAAATTGACTTGATTTAATCTCCAAATTTCATGTAACTGCAAACAATCCTAAAAACTGGCATTACCATTAGCACCAGCACAAACCTGTAATGCTACATCAGAAAAACACAGTGAGATGCTTAAGGCCATCCAGGGCTACGTAGTGAGTCCCCCGCCAGCCCACACAACATAGCAAGCACCACATGTTTTTCTCTATGAAATTTAGATTTGCATTTCTGTATGTGTGTTCAGGGAGAAACTAAATCAGGAGCCATGGAAAGGGAGAGATCTTTAAGGACAGGGAAAAGGGTGGCACAGCTCACCTAGCATGGAAAAGGGGGTCTGTGGGGGAGGGGAACAGTGAGTAAGACAAGGAGTGCAGTGAAGGACGAATGAGAACAAAGTATGCATGGAAATGCCAGCATGAAGCTCATTACTTCCAAAACTGGTATACAGTCACCCAAATTATACTGAATTATATAAACTATATGAATCATGTGCATCTTTCTGCTTCCGGGGTAGCTCACTCAGGATGATCCTTTCCAGTTCCCACCATTTACCTGCAAATTTCATGATATCCTTGTTTTTTATTGCTGAGTAATATTCCATTTTGTAGATGTGCCACAATTTCTGTATCCATTCCTCAGTTGAGGGGCATCTGGGTTGTTTCCAGATTCTGGCTATTACAAATAAAGCTGCTACAAACATGGTAGAGCAAATGTCCTTATTGTGTACTTGAGCAGCTTTTGGATATAAGCCTAGGAGTGGTATAGCTGGATCTTGAGGAAGTGCTATTCCTAGTTGTCTGAGAAAGCACCAGATTGACGGTATATACTCATTCATATAGACATATAATATAGGATGAACCTACTAAAATCTGTACACCTAAAGAAACTAATCAAGAGGGAGGACTCTGCTAAAATGCTCAATCCCCAACCAGAAAGGCAAAGCAGATGGACATCAGAAGAAGAAGAAAACAGGAAACAAGCTAGGAACCTGTTTTGAGGGCCTCTGAAAAGTTCTGCCTTGCAGAATATCAGAGCAGATGATGAGACTTATGGCCAACTGTTGGGCAGAGTGCATGGAATCTTACAAAAGATGTGGGAAATAGTAAGATTTGTAGAGGACAGAAGCTCCACAAGGAGAGCAATAGAACCAAAAAAATCTGAGCACAGGGGTCTTTCCTGAGTCTGATACTCCAAACAAGTACCATGCAAGGAGAAAACCTAGAACCCCTGCACAGATGTAGCCCATGGCAGTTCAGTGTCCAAGTGGGTTCTATAGTAATGGGAACAGAGACTACCTCTGACATGAACTGATTGGCCTGCTCTTTGATCACCTCACCCTGAGGGGGGAGCAGCCTTACCAGGCCACAGAGGAAGACAATGCAGCCACTCCTGATGAGAGCTGATAAACTAAGATCAGAAAGAAGGAGAAGAAGACCTCCCCTATCAGTGGACTTAGGGAGGGGCATGCGTGGAGAAGGGGGAGGGAAGGTGGGATTAGGAGGGGAGGAGGGAGGGGTTTATGGGGGGATACAAAGCGAATAAAGTGTAATTAATAAATACATATACACATGAATCAACTTTAAAGTGATTGATGGCTCTATATGTAAGTTTAAAAGAAGCTATATTCAGGATTATATAAATTAATGTAAAGGAATATCAGAGGACTCTTGATAAGTATACAATAAAGGAAATGACAATGAGCATGAATCAAAAGGATAACTAATTTTTTTTTACTTAATGAAATTAATAAAGTACTCTTGTGAATAAAGCTATTCAAGTGCAAAGACAGTGTCTTCCTGGTCCAGTCCCGGGTGAGAGCAGGACCTGAAGAAGGACAGATGAGATGACAGTGAGGAACAAGTCAGGTATGGGCATCTGGAGGACTTGTACATCCTGACTGACTGACAGTCTGGGTGCTTCACTATTTATACAGAACTTAGCAGGCAGGGACAAATGCATGTTGTTCCAAAATATAGATCATATCAATTTTTCCCAGACTACATGTTTTAACTTCTGCTTGGTCATAAGTTTAGTCATCATGGACAAACCATGACAGAACAGAACTATCTTTGTCAATCATTTCCCCTCATCAACCCCACATCCCCACTTTTCACAGTATTGCAGTTTCAAGGGCCGATTTTGCCAAAGCATGACAGCCTGTTCTCAGGCTGGCAGTGCTTGTGGTTTCAAGGGCACTAGACAGAAAGAAATTTCTGAGCCAGCTTGGGCAGGTTGTCCTGTCCCAAACAGTGTATTGTCAACTTTTAATAGTGAGACTGCTAATTGTGGTTAAGCCTGGAAAAGGTTTTCAGGCCAAAGCTGCTGCAGTTATTATTCAATTTCTGCCATGATACAATGTTTATATTTGTAGAATTATGTATATATGTCTAATCTTGGTATTCTTTTGTTCCTTGGTCATATGATACCACAGTGGCCCTGGATGAGCTAACTTTTTCTAGGAAAGAGAGGTTTTAATATTTTATTCTTTTATCGTTTATCCACACCATTCTCATGCATCAG
Organism: Pachyuromys duprasi; assembly: GCA_028658305.1. Lineage (NCBI taxonomy): Eukaryota > Metazoa > Chordata > Mammalia > Rodentia > Muridae > Pachyuromys > Pachyuromys duprasi. The sequence continues at coordinate 75,681,028 of CM053758.1, read as the reverse complement.
CATGAGGAATAGGCTTTTAATTGATCTGCTACCAACTTCTCTAGCCCACTGAATATTGTTTACCTTTTTGAGTTTACTTTGTTCTGACTCTTTTGTTCCTGAGTAAGTACAAGGATGGATGTGCCAAAAGTATCCTTGAGTCAGAGCCTTATAAGGAGGTCTCTGGCATAATTATTTGAGTTGCAACCTCAGAGCCTAAGCAAGACCTTCAAGTAGGGCTAGATAAGTATATCTCCCCTAAAAGTGGGAGGAGTATGGTCAGGACATACCTGGGGCAGCTTAGGAGCAGTACCCCTGGCAAAGGACATACATTATTCATAAGAAAAATTCCATTAATACAGTATCCCCAAGTTGTACAAATAATAACCCCCCAAGCATGTAACATGTGGAGATAAAGGCCAAAAAGTGGGAGACTGTACCATACCAACTGCATCATTCAGCTCAGCTTTGCTGCATCTTTGTCAAGCAGCTACACTGGTCTTATGACCTTCACTGTTTCCATTAGATACAGCTGTGCCAGGTAACACTGAAAGATGAGCTTTAAAAGAGAAGTGGAGTCTCTAGCCCATTTTAAAGCATTACAGGTAATTTCAGTATTAGAGGGTGTTGATCCATCAGTTGCCAAGTTAGTGATGCAGTTCCTCATTGTCATGGCAGTTGAGACCGTGGGACCTGGGATTGCTGAGCCAATAAATGAGGTAGACTAAATTACTATACAACAGCCAACTTTATTCAGCGCTTCAGACAATGTAAGGGTTAAGGGGAGTTACATGAGTAAATGGTCCAATCACATGGGCAAGCCACATGTGGCAATCAGATAAGCTGAAAATAACAAAAACATGCTTTTTCATAGAGGCATACAAACAAGTAACAAGAGCTGTTTGTAATGAATAATCTGAAATAAACTCACTCCTATCTGCTACACTTGGGAGGGGCATGAAAGCGTAACTGTGGAGAGCCATTGATCGGTCAGGCTGGGTTTGTTATTTAGCTCTCAGCAGAAAGGCACGTTTTCACTTTGCTTTCACCTGGAGTCAGTGATAAGCTGGATGTTTTGCCAAGTCTACGTCTTTTTCTTTGAGACAGCAGACAGGATGTCTTGTCAAGTTCACACCTTTTGTTTGTGTGAGGATCCCACAGACAGATGGTCAAGGTAAAACAAATTTGACTTCTCTGTGAACCCATTCATTGTACTGAGGTGCTTTTGCTCTGACTTGAAAGGGGATTATTGGAATAAACCAGGGCAACTAGTTTTTGGCCCTCTCGGACAGATCTCATGTGCAGTGTGTTGGTTTATTAACTTTCTTTCACTCCCCACTCAAAAACTGTTCAACTCTTGGGAACATAACCCAAGAACAAGTTTGTGTTGTTGGTTTTTTGTTTTGTTTTGTTTTGTTTTTTAAGAAACTAAGGTAAAAGACTCTTGTCTTGGTTTCTTTTTTTGTTTGTTTGTTTGTTTGTTTTTAATGTAATTTATTTATTTTTATATCAATTACAGGTTAGGTACTTTGCATCCCAGGCATAGCCCCCTCCCTCATTCCTTCCCACTCTCCCCATCCCTCCCTCATCTCCTCCCCGACCCCTCAAAGTCCACCGACAGGGGAGGACCTCCTCCCCTTCCATCCGACCCCAGATCATCTTGTCTCCTCAGGGTTGGCTGCAATGTCCTCCCCTGGGATCTAGCCAGGCTGTTACTCCCTGGCGTGTACAGGGGAGGGTCAAAAAGCAAGCCATTGAGTTCATGACTGAAACAGTCCCTGTTCCCCTTGCTTGGGTCTTCAGTTGGACACTGAGCTACCATGGGCCACATCTGAGCAGGAATAGTCTTGGTTTCTTAGAGTCTTCTCACTCAGAAATCTCCTCACACGTCTTCATTCTTGGACCATGTTCCAATAATTATTCATACTCTGGGTTAAATAATCAACAAAAGCTCATTTGTATGAGCCAGTCTTATCCAGTATACCTACTGTCTTTCATGTAAATAACAACATTCACTATGAAAGTGTCATTGTCTTTTTTAATCATGTAAAGCCCCTTTGAAAATGGGCTGGTACAGCTCCTACTATAGGTGCAGACATTATCTAATCTGATTTATGGTATGGACAATGAATGACTGGATTTCGAGTAATTCTCAAACTGGTGAATTGCCAGGTGAGATTCTGCAGTTATCCTAAAAGTTTCCCTCTCTATCCAAAACGCCATCTACTCAGCACCGGGCTGATAGGTAAGAATAAAAGAGTCCATCTACACATCCTTTCTACGGAACAGACTGAGCACATGATCACGAATCTGCTTGGTCTTGACACCGTAGATAATGGGGTTAATCATAGGTGGGAAAAGAAGATAGAAAATTGCAAGGAGTATGTGGACATGAGGAGCAGCCCGACGAGCAACACGGTGCATGACTGAGGAGATGACTACAGGTGTGTAGGTGGACAGAATAGCACCTATGTGAGACACACATGTCCCAAAGGCCTTGTAGCGGGCCTCCTGGGAGGCAAGCTGGAGAACAGCACGAAGAATGAAGATATAAGACAAGATAACAAAGAGCAGGTCCAGCACCACGATAAACATGGCCACAGCGATGCCATAGATGTTGTTGAAGCGTGTGTCCCCACATGCCAGCCTCACCACAGCCATGTGTTCACAGTAGCAGTGGGCGATCACTGTGCCTCGACAGTAGTGGAAGCGTCTGAGCAGGAAGGGCAGTGGAGTCATTAACGTCACGGCCCGAGTCACAGCAGCCAAGCCAATCTTGATGATGAGGGGCTTGGTCAGGATCGTGGTATAGTGCAGGGGTTTGCAGATGGCGACGTAACGGTCAAAGGCCATGGCCAACAACACGGCTGACTCCATGATGGAGAAAGAATGGAGAAAGAACATCTGGATGAGACAGGCATAGAAACTGATCTCTTGGTTTCTGAACCAAAAAATAGCAAGCATTTTGGGCAGTGTTGTAGAAGAAAGGACCAGATCTATTGCTGCCAGCATAGCCAGAAAGAGGTACATAGGCTCATGGAGAGCTGAGTCTGCCTGAATAACAAAGAGAAGGGTACAGTTGCCCAATAGAGCCAAGGTATAGGCAAAGCAGAAAGGAATGGAGATCCAGATATGCAGGTGCTCCAAGCCGGGTATTCCTATCAACAAAAAGGCCACTGAATGGGTTTCAGTAATATTGATGGCTGACATGACTCCTAAAAATTCTCCTCATTGGTTTTCAAATGGCCCTTCACCTTCTGTATGTATTTCCTATAATAGTCATGATAACAGAATTCTGCTGTCCCAGATGAGTGGATTAGGCCACATTCCCATTGTTAGACCTTAAACAAAATTAGTTGATAGTTCTCATGGACATGTAATCCATATTTCATGCCTCTAGGAACTTTGACTCTGAGTAAAAGAATAGTAAATATCCATATGACTGGTGTCACATGATAGCCTTCATAAGGTGATGGGAGAGGGCAGTGTTTGCTATGTTCTTGATGTCAGGAGTACCTTTGGGTGGAGAAATAAAATACGTTAAAATCAGTATATTTCTTTCTTAAGGCTTACACTTCATTTTTAAATTATATGTATGTCTGGGGGTATGTGCACATGAGTAGAGGTGCCCAAAAAGGCCAGAAGAGGAGTTCAGATCCTCTAGAGCTGGAGCTGCCTGGAGTAGGTGCTGGGACTAGAGTCCACAGCCAGAGCCACGTACACACTTAACTGCTGAACTGTCTTTCCAGATCCTTGGTTTATTTCTTTAACATGTACTGTTATATATTCTTGTCAAGCTAAATTCTTGAATTCAGAAGGCAATTTCCTGTCTCAAAATTTTCAATAAACTGTAATTTCAAATAAATAAACTGTCAAAATAAACTGTAATTTCTGATGTCCCAGTTTGTCACACAGCACGTATTTTCTGAAAGATTACTTTGATACACCTCCTACTAGCCATGTGTGGCTATTTAAATTAATATTTGCTAAAAAGTACAACTCATCAGTCAAACAAAAACACTCAAGTGCTCAATCGCCACAGTGACTGCCATATTGGACCATATAGATTAGAGTATCCTCAGCACTGCAGAAGATGCTGGTGGAGATGTCTGTTCTAGAACGCCCTCCAGATCCTCTCTACGTTAAAAAAAAAGCATATGTAAATTCATCACTAACTCTAGCTTCTCCTCTAGTTTCCTAACGACACTCCCAGGAACTCTCATTCATCTGGTTGGCAACAAACCACCTAAGAGTATCTAGATTCTGTCTCCGTTCTCTCAGATACCTTTGATTTGAAATATAATTCCAGTATGAAATATATTCCAGTCTGGATTATATTTCTTTTTATTAAATTTTTATTTTTATTTTAATTACAGTTTATTTACTTTGTATCCCAGGTGTAGCTCCCTCCGTCATTCCCTCCCTCTGTTATCTCCTCCCTGCCTCTTTCTAAGTCCACTGATAGGGGAGGTCCTCCTCCCTCTCCATGTGACCCTAGCTTATAAGGTCTCATCAGAACTGGCTGTAATGTCCTCCTCTGTGGCCTAGCAAGGCTTTTCCTCCCTTAGGGTGATGGTGGGAGGTCAAAGAGCCAGCCATTGAGTTCATGTCAGAGACAATCCCTGTTCCCCTTACTAGGGAAACCCACTTAGATACTGAGCTAAGATGGGTTACATCTGTGCAGGGGTTCTAGGTTATATCCATACATGGTCCTTGGTTGGTCTCAGAAAAGACCCCTGTGCCCAGACATATATGGTCCTTGTGGAGCTCCTGTCCTCTCCAGGTCTTACTAACTCCCCCTTCTTTCATATGATTCCCTGCACTCTGCCCAAGGTTTGGTAATGAGTCTCATGATCTGCTTTGATACTCTGCTAGGTAGAGTCTTTCAGGGGCCCTCTGTGGTAGGCTCCTGTCCTATTTCTTGTTTTCTCCTACTTCCAATGTCCAGCCCATTTGTCTTTCTAAGTGAGGATTTATCATCTTACCCCAAGTCCTCTTTCTTGTTTATCTTCTTTAGGTGTATAGATTTCAGTATGTTTATCCTACCTTATAGGTCTATATAAGTGAGTATATACCATGTGTGTCTTTCTGCTTTGGGATACCTCACTCTGGATGATCTTTTCTAGATCCCAGCATTTGCCTGCAAATTTTATGATTTCCTTGTCACATCCATCCCTTAAATTGCTGTCATTGGAAGGACACATGGCACCCATGATGTGCCATTAACTTTTTATCTGCTTCACTCCTCTCTAGCTATCAGCAATCTTCTGAATTGACCATGAAAACTCACTTTCTGTTGGGTCCTGTTATATTTCTGGTTTCCACCTCTCTACCTTATTTCAGAATATTGTTTCTATCTTGCCTCAAAGAATTGTATTTCTTCATGTCCCAACTCCATATAACTTTATATGCAGATAAGTCAGTAACTATATGCATTAATTGAATGAAATGTGCCTTCTTTCTTAATGGATTAAGGAAAAATTTATGACTAAATTAAACTCATTTTTAGTAGAAAATTCTAAAAAGTTTTAAAATAATAAAAACATAAACACTAACACAATCATACTACGTAATTTTTTTAAAGTCAGGAGTGGTGGCACATAACGTTAATTTCAATAGTCAGGAAGATGAGGCAGGAAGAATCTAAGTGCAAAACCAACTTGCTATCTATTGTCAAACCTTATCTCAAGATAAATGAAAATGATAGATAGATAGGGGGAGAGAGAGACAGAGAGAGAGAGAGAGACAGAGAGACAGAGAGACAGAGAGACAGAGAGACAGAGAGAAGAAGAAGAAGAAGCAGCTATAGAATCCTAAAAACAGATGGAGAAAGGAAATAAATGGTGAATGTTAGAGAATGAACCCAGTGTTTTGCATATAAAAGGCAAGTACTCCACTTCTGAGCTGCATCCATCCCAAGACCCAGTGATTTTAAATGATGAAACCATAGTAAGTTTCACTGAACAAAAGATTTTGAGCAAAGAGTCATAGCTGAGAAAATACAGTAGTTTGGTTTCCTTACAAGGTGAAACCTAGTATCACATGCAGGTGGTTTATAATAACCAGTGAACAAGAATAAAATGAAAGAGTAAAATGGGGGAAATTAATTCAATGGTGCATTTCCAAGCTGGAGAATGCTGTCATAACTCTATTATATACCGTGTGAATTACGGTATATTAAAAAAACCCTCAGCATTTTCCATTGTAGACATTAAAGGGGGGATGTCACTTATGGAAGCATCCTGCAACATTGCCTCTTCTAGGTTTCCACAGATTTCAGAGGATTTTTCTACCATGTTCATTGGCTTCCACTCACTTCCCCTAACACACAGTCAGGGATTTATCCAGAGTGTTGATTTCCTCAGTCTTCTAGGTCCACAGAGACACCAGAAGAGCTGACCATTTTCTCAGGGCAAAATGCAGCTGAGTAAAGCTGTGGCTTTCAATTAGTTTCCATAGCAACGGAAACAGAAAACAGAACATGAGAGGGTGCAAGACAGGTGTGAGAAATAGAAGAGTGTCCTAAAAAAATAGTCAAAGAAAATGAGCTAAGGCTTATCTGACTAATGTTCAAATATTGACTAGGCAGCCAATGCAGCCAAACTGAGCTGAGTGAGCAGAATCAGAAGGGAGTTGAAAATCACACAGGGCTTTGTAGAACTGTGAGGGAAAAAGCTCATTTCTCTCAGGCTTTGGTTTAAACAGAGGAAAAACATTTGAATTCCTGAAAATTCTTTAAAGTTTTCTTTGATATCTATGATATTGTTAAAAATTAAAACACACACACACACACTTCCACAGGTAAAAGCATGAAGACACTTATTAAAGCTACTTCAGCAGTCCAAGGAAGGAAACAATTTGGCTTAGAATCAAGATGGTAGTGAGCTCAGTCAAAAGTAATTGGATTGGAGGCTTATTCTCAAAGTTCTAATGGCAGGCTGTTTTTAGCAGATTAAATATAGGTTTTGTCAGAAATTGAGGTCTGACATGTCAAGACTTTGGGCATAAGCAACCAGAGGAAGGAGCTGAGAGTCTCTGCCTTTGACTGCAAAGTAACACAGAGCTGACACTTGGCTAACAAACTGACTGGCCAGATTTTGTCATGTGTACCTGTGGGGACCTCTTGTTTAAAATGAGGAGGGACTGTTTGGGCAGGTACAGGTCCAAGGGCCATGAAGAAAAGGGGAGCTTGGGTTTTAAAGTGGAAAAATCTGAGAGTTTGTACAGATATCCCGTCTTTCCAAAGAAGGCAAACACTCTTGAGTTTACTGTAGAGTGCCCTACTGCATCAATAAAGCTCTTGGCTAATTAGTATATTCAGAAAATAAAAACAATAAAAAGATGAATGTAAAGACTTGCAAGATGGGTCAGCAGATAAATGTACTTGACACCAAGCTTAATAAGCTGAGTTTGACCCTTAGAACACACATGATGAAAGGAAGGAACTAAATGAGAAGGTTGGAAAGGAAGGTCTAGGTTGTGACCTGCCCATCCATCCTTATGCAAAGACCAAAGACACCTCACTTCATCTTACAAGCATAGGATATCCAATGATCCATGCACTTTATTTCTTAACACTCATCCCAAGAAAACGCAGAGCTCAGTACTCCAAAGTCAGTGTTTTATCTACTAAATACCAAAGTGCTCACACTGGGCTCAGAACTTATCTTCTCTGTCACTGTCTCTTCTAAAAATGCCCATATAAAACTACTAATTGACACCCTGTATTTTTAAGACAAGAGATGAGAATAATGGTAGATTCAAAAGATTGCACTCAATGGCAGGAAAGTACTTACTTGAATCCTTCAAAGATGTAAATATAATCCCAGAGAAATATGCGTCTTAGTAGTCCCTGCGATCTTTCTCATTCAGACCTTATTCCATGCTGTTGACTAACGCAGCAGATTGCTAACTGGGAGGAGCAAGCTTGTGGGAACAAGGAAGGCAACAACAGGAGATGGGATGTGGCAAAACCCAAACTGACATAGTACACTGACATGTCCCAGTAATGGAAAGTCCCACGGTGGGAAGTTCGCAGTATACAGATGAAACTTTTGACTGCAGTTTTCTAGATTTGCGTTGTTTTTGTTGTTGTTGTTGTTGTTTTTGTTTTGCAAGCCAAGTTAGGGGTAATGAAGGTAGTAGGGAAAATATTGGAGAATTGATGCCTAGGACAAGGATTGGCTGTGGAAGCAACTCAGAGTGTCCCAATTCTTTCCTGGTCACCACAGCTGTGTCAAATCCTTCCTGTTTCCCTAGTTGACAGCCTCAGAACTCTGTTCACAGCCTCAGAAAATACAGCTCTAGACCCTTTTCATTAACTTCATGCAGCTGAAAGGCAGCCTACTTCTGGATCAGGAGGTTCCTAAGAAGGAAGCTGTTGCTAATATCCTCACAAACCTCTGTACTACTCCCAAAGGGATGTAGACTCACACCTACCCTCGAGAAAAATCTCTGTGGATTCAGGGTCCCTGGGCTCTTCTCTGCTGGTTGATAGACACATCCTCGGCGCAGGTCTCACACCACAAGGCTTGCCTGAAACCCTTGTCCATTTGGTTGCACATGCCTGCAAGGGATCATGCTTTACTTCCAGAAGCTACGGTCACTTCAGATGAAGCCTGTTTGTGTTCCCGCCTCCGCTGTTCCTCCTTGCATTTCCTGCCTTCTTTCATCACCGGCTGTAAAAGGCAGCTTCAGTTTAAACACTACAACCGACTCCTGTCTGGGTATCACTAGGTCAGGATGCAGCTCACCCAGACAAGGTTATTCATTAGCTGTTCTCGTTTTCATCACGGTGAGATTCTTAGCTTTGCATTGGTGTCTGGCTCTGACCTTTGTCACACTGTCCTTTGTATATTAACTCTGATCCTCGATCTGAGGTAGAGAAAATATTCTCAGTTTTTCCTGATTCACAGGGTAACTGAGAGGATCTACCTACATAATGGAGATGCCATTATGAATATAATTCTTTATCAGTGTTTATCAATCCCTCTCTCTATAAATGATAAAGGGTGATCTTTCTAACTACTTCCAACTTTAACATCTGCTGGTTCACAGAAAAAAAAATCTTTCTCTGGAAGGAAGCTACTTGCTGCCAGGTTTCCCCATTAACTTTGCCTTCTCTCATTCTTTGTAATACATTGGAAAATAAATTTTAGTCACTCCATCTACCCTCAAGCTCCTTCTGTGTCTCCCGACTCCCTCTCAAATTTATAACATCATCTTTAATTATTATTGTCATATGTACATACAACTTCTTTTATCCATTTAGTAGTGTTCACATGTACACATGACCATGGCTGACAACTTGGGATTGAACAACCTATGTGGAAGCTCATCCCTGGAGGGAAATGATTTTCCCTTTCAGAAGCCATTGACAACCTTCAGTTCTTCATTTAGGGATGGGACCATGTGGAATTTCACATGTCCATCTTGGCTTATCAACTCGTGATGTCATTATGTGGTCTTGTTTTGGCAACCAAGTTGATATTTCACTGATGCATTTTTCCTGTCCTGTCTAGGGAACACATCTGACAGCAGAGATCCTGACAAGATTTGAAAAGCCTCTGGCTCTCCCAATCCTTCTCCACCTCGCCCATAATTTTCCCTGAGCCTTAGGTCTATACCTAAGTTTGATTGCAGATACACTAGTTGATGTAACACTCTGTTTCAGAAGACACCACACACTGGGACATAGGATTTGGAGGAATCAAGGCAGAACTGACCTTGTAGCCACCTCCTTGAAAACAGGCTCTCATAGTGCCAGAAGCTGTCATGCAAGCTGCCAAGAGAGAGGAGCCATCTGTAATCTTATCTAGCTGAAGTCTACAAACTACAACAATGGTGAGACAGAAAAATATCCACAACAGTGCAATAGTGGCACCATTACCTTGTGAATGGCCAACAGCTTTCTAACCAGATGTGAGGCCCACTCCATGAAAAGAGGTTCATGGCTGGTATTATAAATAATAACAGCTATTGTTTACAACTACCTACAGCTAGAGAGGTCATAGACCTAAGAGGGGAACCTACTACTGCCCTCTTTCCTAAATATGTAAATATATACATGTACATACACATGTTTATATGTGTGTACATATATACTTACATATTTATACATAAATTTATTTTATATTTACAAATTTATATATAACTTTATATGTGTATATATAAACATATATGTACATATGTTTTATATATGTGTACATACATGTTTATATTCATTTCCACAGATAAGTCTAACTCTCACCCTTTATCAAAGAAGCTTCTTTTTGCAACATACTCTCTTTTCCATGTTTCTTCTTTATGTTTGTATGAAATTATAGAATTATTGTTAGTCTTCTTTTATTTCAGGCCTACAGTAAAATTTCATTAATGTTTGGTAGTAAGGTTCTCATTCATCGTCATTCATAAAAGAAGTTTTCACAAGCAATAAAGTTCTGGGTGAGCAACTATTTTCTTTTTTATCTTTTTTTAATTTTAACATTTTTATTTTATACTAACCACAGGTTATGTACTTTGTATCCCAGCCATAATCTCCTCCTGCATTCCCTCCATATCCCCCCCTTTCTTCCCTCATCTCCTCCCTGCCTCTTTCCAAGTCCACTGATAGGGGAGGATCTCCTCCCTTTCCATCTAACTCTAGCTTATCAGGTCTCTTCAGGTATGGCTGCAATGTCCTCTTCTGTGGCCTAGAAAGGCTGCTCCTCCCTCGGGGGGTGGGGAATCGAAGAGCCAGCCATTGAGTTCATGTCCAAAATAGTCCCTGTTCCCCTTACTAGGGTACCCACTTGGATATTGAACTACCATTTGCTACATACAAGCAGGGGTTCTAGGTTATATCCATACATGGTCCTTGCTTGGAGAGACAGTCTCATAAAAGACCCCTGTGCTCTGATATATTTGGTCCTTGCGGAGCTCCTGTCCTCTCCAGGTCACACTATCTCCCCCTTCTTTCATATTATTCCCTGCACTCTGCCAAAAGATTTGGTTATGAGTCTTAATATCTGCTTTGATACACTGCTAGGTAGAGTCTTTCAGAGGCCCTCTGTGGTAGGCTCCTGTCCTGTTGCTTGTTTTCTCCTACATCCAATGACCATCTCATTTGACTTTCTAAGTGAGGATTGATCATCTTATCCCAGGTCCTCTTTCTTGTTTATCTTC
>CM053758.1:75636611-75669386 GCA_028658305.1 Pachyuromys duprasi | reverse complement strand
CTGGTGGACTTGGAGTGGGCGGGGAGGAGATGAGGGAGGGTTGGGGAGGGTGGGAGGGAGTGGGCGGGCTGGGCATGGGATGCAAAGTACCTAACCTGTGATTGATAACAAAAAATAAAAAAATTAAAAAAAAAAAAACAAATTGATGATGTCTAAGGTATGTAATTCAGAGGATAGAGAAATAGCCCAGTGTTTAAAAGTACTAGCTTTTAGAGGACCCTCCTCTTGTAAAGGACCCTCCTCTTGTAGAGGACCCTCCTTCAGTTCCCAGCACACACAGTAGCTAACAACCATCTATCCTAGGGAACCCAGTGCCCTCTTCTGGCCTCTTTAGGTGCTGTGTGCACATGGTACACAGATATACACGCAGGCAAAAATCCATGCACTTTAAAATACAGATAAATAAAATCTCAAAAAACGATATTTTTAAGTTTATGATTAAGTGATAAAATTGTGTTAATGAAACCAGAAAGGCAAGAGTGCTTTCTTCTGTGTCGGGAAGATTTGGCATCCTGGGAGGCTTAGGATAACGCACAATCTGCTGTACCTGTTTTTCTTTTGTTGCCTACATTTTTTGTGTCAGATTGAATAAATAATTGCCAAATCCGAAGTCATGGAACTTTTTCCTTTTACTTCTAAGAATTTATAATTTTACATTTTATATTCAGATCCCTGATGCCTTCAAATGATTTTGTGTGAGGGTCCATTCTTATTCCTTGCAAGTGGATATTTACTCTTCCCTGTACTTCCTGCTGGAAGTATCTGTAATCAGCTCTTAAGCCACATGTTATTCAACATTATGGCAGTGCTGGCTACTTGATCACTCTGTGCAGATTCTGCAGAGCTTCCTTCTACCTCATTAGTGCCTACTGCTAGCTAGTTCTCTCTCCTGCCTTGCAATGTCTTCTTATCACCTTGGGTATTATCGTTTTCCATGGCTTTATTTATCTGTTCTTTGACTCCCACATGTAATCCTTCAACTAATCATCCTTACTGAATTGCAAATTGGCAGCTATATTAAGACCATTGTGGTTGTGTGTTTTACCTTAGCATTATAGTAAAACAAATTTAGAGAGTAATCAAATTGCATTAGATGTTGTAAATAATCCAAAGGTGATTTACAGTTTATAAGATGTGTAGGGGGTATGCATGAATGCTGTGCCATTTCATGTAAGAAACCTGAACATCTGTGAATTGGGGTATGAGGAAGTATTCTGAAATCAATTCCCCATTGATACAAGGCATTCTTACTCAGCATCTCTGCTTGTATGCCTAATGTACATATCCGCGTTTATATTCACAGTCCTACACAGGACTCTGATGCCTCCATCAGAGTCTTCCATCCTGGAAACCTCTCTCTGTTCCCTGGACACTAAAGCTATTCTTGTCATCATTCTCTCCGGATGGGGCTTCCCTGAAGCCTATCATGTTTTCATAACTCCAACTTCAACTAGTCTACCAATAATCCCATAGACTTTTAAATTCTATTCTAAATATCAACTCTTCCTATTGCTCCCATTGTTGCCATTTTGTCCTAGCCATTATCACTTCATTCAATTAACAATTGAATGTCTCTACTCTCTATGGGTAGAACCTAAAGTAGATCTTCAGAGTTAAGTCACAGTGTGACAGAGTCTTGTTCAATCTCTTTGTCCTAGTTAGTGTTTCTCTTGTTGTGAAGAGATGCCATGACCACGGCAACTCTTTTTTTAATTATTTTATTTTATTTTTATATTAATCACAGGTTATGTACTTTGTATCCCAGCCATAGCCCCCTCCCTCATTCCCTCCCAATCCCACCATTGCTCCCTCATTTCCTCCCTGCCCCTTTCCAAGTCCACTGATAGGGGACGACCTCCTCCCCTTCCATCTGACCCTAGCTTATCAGGTCTCTTCAGGGCTGGCTGCAATGTCCTCTTCTGGGATCTAGCTAGGCTACTCCTACCTAGGCAGGGGGTGGGGAGGAGAGAGGGTTGAAGAGCCAGCCATTGAGTTCATGTCAGAAATAGTCCCTGTTCCTCTTACTAGGGTACCCAATGGATACTGAGCTACCATGGGCCACATCCCAGCAGGGTTTCTAGGTTATATCCATACACGGTCCTTGGTTGGAGAAACAGTCTCATAAAAGACCCCTGTGCCCTGATATATTTGGTCCTTGTGGAGCTCCTGTCCTCTCCAGGTCACACTAACTCCCCCTGCACTCTGCCAAAAGATTTGGTTATGAGTCTTAATATCTGCTTTGATACACTGCTAGGTAGAGTCTTTCAGAGGCCCTCTGTGGTAGGCTCCTGTCCTGTTGCTTGTTTTCTCCTATATTCAAGGTCCATCCCATTTGTCTAAGTGAGGATTGATCATCTTATCCCAGGTCCTCTTTCTTGTTTATCTTCTTTAGGTGTATAGATTTCAGTATGTTTATCCTATCCTATAGGTCTATATAAGTGAGCATATACCATATGTTTCTTTCTGCTTTTGGGATACCTCACTCAGGATGATTGTTTCCAGGTGCCATCATTTGCCTGCAAATTTAATGATTTTCTCCTTTTTAATTGTTGAGTAGTATTCCATTGTGTAAAAGTACCATAATTTCTGTATTCATTCCTCAACTGAGGGACATCTGGTTTGTTTCCAGGTTCTGGCTATTACGAATAAAGCTGCTAAGAACATGGTTGAGCAAATGTTGTGTACTTGAGCACTTTTGGTTATATGCTTAGGAATGGTATAGCCGGATCTTGAAGAATCATTATTCCTAATTGTCTAAGAAAGCGCCACATTGATTTCCAAAGTGATTGTACAAGTTTGCATTCCCACCAGCAATGGAGGAGGGTTCCTCTTTCTCCACAACCTCTCCAGCATGTGTTGTCACTTGAGTTTTTGATCTTAGCCATTCTGATGGGTGTAAGGTGAAATCTCAGGGTCGTTTTGATTTGCATCTCCCTGATGGCTAAGGACATTGAGCATTTCTTTAAGTGTTTTTCTGCCATTCTACAATCCTCTACAGAGTTCTCTATTTAGCTCTGTCCCCCATTTTTAATTGAATTATTTGATTTGTTGCTTTTTAACTTCTTAAGTTCTTTATATATACTGGATATTAGCCCTCTGTCAGATATAGGGTTGGTGAAGATCCTTTCCCGGTCTGTAGGCTGTCATTTTGTTTTGATGCCAGTGTCTTTTGCTTTACAGAAGCTTTTCAGTTTCATGAGGTTCCATTTATTTATTGTTGTTCTTAGAGCCTGTGCTGTTGGTGTTCTGTTCAGGAAGTAGTCTCCTGTGCCGATGAGTTCTAGGGTCTTCCCCACCTTTTCTTCTAACCTATTTAGTGTGTCTGGTTTTATGTTGAGGTCTTGGATCCACTTGGACTTTAGTTTTGTGCAGGGTGATAAATATGGATCTATTTTCATTTTTCTGCTGAGGGATAGCCCATAACCCCTTTCTTGTCTCCTTGACTCTAAAGGCAGAACCACATGGCCGAAGCTGCCAAGTTCTGCCAATTGGTGGAAACACAGCCACTTTGTTCAAAAGCATTTTCACCAGATTTGTGGCTTTGATGGATAGGTTCCTTCACTGTCTAAGCTTGGCTGTCCTGGAACTCAATCCATAAGCCAGGCTGATCTTAAACTGAGATCCACATGACTCTGCCTCCAGAGTGCTGGGATTAAATACATGTGCTACTATGCCTGGCCCTAAACTTGTCTTTAATTCCTTTTCATAAGTTGGGAATTTAGTCGGGCGGGCTCTGGCTCTGCGGTCACCCTTTGTTCCATCTAGCATCAGGCTTTTCTGTTTACACTTCTTAGTGCCCCTTTTTTCCGCAACTGCACATTTTGCATTTTTTCCTGCTTGGCTTGCTACTTTTCATTATAGAGCTGCTCAGTACTGCCACTGATAACCACACAGCCGATAATAAATTGTTTTGAAATCTCCTCTGCCAAAGCATAACTCTTCAATAATCTCAGACAGATGTTTTGGACACAGGCAGAAAGCAATTACATTTCTCACCAAAATATCAGAAGAACAATCTCCAGGACACTTATTAACAGTCTTCCCCTCTGAAACCTCTTGAGCTGAGCTGCCACAGCTCAGTTCACTCTCAGCACCACTGTCTTCCATGCTCTTACTAGTGTAGTCCATTAGGCCCAGCTGAAAGTGTCCCATCGCTTTTCTAGTCTAAAGTGTTCCATATTCCTCCAAACAGAGGCATGGTCAGGCCTGTCACAGCAATACACCAAACTCGGTAAAAATAACTGTCTTGGGGTTTTATTGCTATGAAGAGACACCATGACCATGGCAACTCTTATGAAGGAAAACATTTAATTGGGGCTGGCTTATAGGTCCGTTATTATCATGGTGGGACGCATAGTGGTACACACAGGCAGACATGGTGCTGGAGGGTCGCTGGGAGCTCTGCATCAGGCAGCGGAAGGAGAGAGAGCCACTGTGCCTGGCTTAGGCTTCTGAAACCCTAGAACTCACCCCAATAGCACACGTCCTCAGCAAGGCCATACCTCCCAAAAGTGCTGTGAGTCTACGGGGGTCGATTTCACTCAACCCGCCACACTCTTCAATATCTTTCATCACATTTCAAACAAAATGGAATCCTTGCCGTGGCTAAGATAGCCTTTATCACACTGACTTGACCACGGCCACAGCTCCAAATTCACTTTCACCATCTCTTCTTTCCGTCACTCCACTTTAGCAACTGGCCTGAAGCTGTCTTTTAAATTTGTGAAGTGAATTCCAGAGGCCCCCACTGTTGCTTTTGCCGATAACACTAAACCTCATGGACCCACGTGCCTTTCTCAATCCCGTCGTTAAAATTCATCACTCAACCAGCTCCTCTTGGTTTCGCAGCTGCACTTTCTACCACTTTCTACCTTATAAGACAGTTTTTCTCAAAGCCACTCTAATGTTTTAATTTTAAATAAAATTGTACGAATTTAGCATACATGGCATATTGTCTTAAAATATATGTACTTTGTGGCATTTATACATAAAGTTACCTTAACGTGTATAATAATCCCACATTAAAGGGGCAGATTGCTTCCCTAAAACATGCAAGCACTGGACTGGATAACCAGCATTGAAAAACAATTGTTAACTGCTGTTAACTAAGATCAGAGCAGTATACAGTAATTCTCTTTTGAACCTATACCTAGATTAATTTCAATTTTTGTGTCCTTTGATTCACCTCTTTCCTTTCCCACTCTGCCAGTCACTGGTAATGCTTTTATGTTCCACAGATAAGTGGGATTTGTTTCTGTGAGGCTGTCTTATTTCACCTCATGCAACCTGCAGGTTCATTCATATTGTGGCAAATGATAGAATTTTGGTTTTGTTCTGACTAGATAGTGTTTAACTGTGTATACCTACTACATTTTCATCCATTTGTCTATTGATGGACACTGATCTGTGACGCCAGTTGTGAATGGGCCTGGGACTCCGTGTCTCTCTTCAGCATACTGATTTCATTTTCTTTGGATTCACCCAGTTGTGGGACTGAGAGCTCAGATGACAGTTTTGTTTGTAAATAAGTAAATACCATATAGTGACACAGTAATGAGGCCCTCACCAGATGGCTCCCCTGACTTGCCAGCATTTAAAACCTTAAGTCAAATAAATGCTTATTATTTATACTGTGCCTTATGGTATTCTGTTCCAGCAGAAGGTGGATTAAGATGTTCTTCCCTCCTCTAACAAGGTCTACATTTCAAAGCTTCCATTTGCTGTCTCTTTCCAGTATCCCAGAGGTCTCTTTAGAGTCCTTGTCCCCAAGGCGTTTCTACTTGAACTTAGGGCCATAATTACAGGATAAATATCAGAGCTCTTTCCTTTCAGTGGCCTAAGCCCTGCAAGAGCTGGAACTTCACTATCTTTCCTTCATAACCCTGGTAAGTCTGATTGTGTGTAAGCTCACCCACACATCAGACATACTATAAGCCACTAGGATCACAGACCCAAGTGCCACCATGATCATTTCTCATTGAGATATTCCTGGCTCTTTGGATAACAGCCTCTTCTGCTAATCAACACAGTCACCTATGAAGTATGAATCAGCCTCTCCAGGTCACAGGGAAGCAGGTTAACAGAGCTTAGGTGAGATCACTGAATCCACACTGCTGGTGAATTTCTTGAATTGTGCTGATCTTGGTCTTCCATCAAAGAGTGATGAATTGCTGGGAAGTGGCTTTCAGATGCTCAGGAGGGATGAAGAATTAGCTCCTTTCCTCATGACACAGCTCTGTTCTTGATGCTTGGGTACCTATTCTTATATGTTCTAGGTAAGGCCTGTCTTACAGCAAATGCTAAAATGACTCAAAAAAAGACAAATGGATAAGAGACTACTTGTTATTCTGAGAAAATTATATGGAAGAAACTGGTGTGTGTTTGGTTGACTGCAAGATGCAGATGAATCAGGGGGGGAAATACTGGGCTGTAAAAGGACAGCTACAGACATAGGGGGTGAGGGGAAATGCTACAAGAGCATCCAGTACCACCTACACCATGAACCAGCTCAGCAAAATGCTGCTCAGCCCTCAGCCTAGAGATTATTAAATCAGACAACCAGGGTCTATCTGAACAGTGATGATGGTGACGCAACTTCAGCCTTGCATCACTGTCCTATGATCTTCCCATCCTGGATTTTTCTAATGAATTATAAATCAGATATTAGTGCAGTCTAGGAAATGAGAAAGCCGAGGTCTATGCTTCCGCTCTGACAATTTTCCTGGAATCTAAGCACAGTACATCAGTGACTGTACTTCCAACTTTAGTTCCTCACTTGTGCAAAAGCAGCCAAGGCTGGAAGAGTTGGTATGGACACTGGGGTATGTAGATTCAGAATGAAGGAGATGGACATTCAAGTGGACTTTCAAGAGGTAAGTGCATCTGTTATGATGTTTAATTGGCCAAGAGGACAGTGAAGAAAACAAATGGATCTCTTTTCTTCCTGACCTAGTTATTTAGCTCTCTGCTTTCTCTTTGTCAGAGAAATTATATCTGGGGGATGGCCAATCAAAGAAAATGTCATGTGAATAAGTGTGTCTGAATCTTCTGGATGCAGCCTTGCCCATGAGCCTTTAGATGGGGGACAGGGCTCATTTGGCTTATACTTCCATATCACTGTTCATCACCAAAAGAAATCAAAACAGAAACTCAAACAAGGCAGAAACCTGGAGGAGCTGAGTGAGGTAAAGGCCATGGAGGGGTGATGCTTACTGGCTTGCTCTTCATCGCTTGCTCAGCCTGCTTCCTTATAGAACCCAGGACCACAGTCGAGGGATGGCACCACCTACAATGGGATAGACCCTGCCCCATCCATAACTAATTTTTAAAATGCTCTACAGGCTTGCCTGCAGCCTAATCTTACAGATTCCTCGTGGGTCTTCTCATGTCAGTATACATGGACACACAAAATCACACACAAGCTTAGGCAGTGTGCTCATGCCATTTCATAAAGTCTCCCCCACACACTCCAACTTCCTCAGCCCCTGACCCTTTCAACAACCACCTGGCTGGTAATCCCCTGTGAAGATTATTGGTTCCAGGATAGATGATGGAACTATCACAAAAGATTACATGGGAAATGATTAAATTGGGATGATGAGACAGTCGGGGACAGGATGACTTATTCCAGAATGACAGCTACAATTGGTGCTGGGATGGAAAAGAGTCATCTTGACATAACAGTTCACATTGGAAAGCCCTCTCTTTCCCTTCCTGCCTTTCCTCAAGGCAGTTTCAAAGGTCCCCGGGTGCAGGTGGCTTTTGCTAGTAACGACATGGAATATTGCATCTTCAGGTTGAGATAACATTATCTGCAGATGATCTTCCTGCTCCCACTCTCGGTTTCAGTTAGCAACCAGGACACAGCTGTGCCCCATAATGTCATGAACACTTCTTTCCACGTGAATTTTGCTTTTGATTCCTTTTCATCAGCTTCTCTCCCCTACTGTCCCCTTCCCATATTTTTCACTTGATCTTCCCACTCCCTTACACTCTCAAATATTGCTGGCTAGTGTATAAGAAAAGTGAGAAGGCATGCCTAGGTGGAGGGGGATCAGAAATATGTGTGTGGAAGATGGTGTAGAGGGGAAATATTTCAAAGCTTAGCATTATTTTTGACCAAATTTAATTTGGCTTGCTAATGGGTATTGTGTGTTGTTGACAGTTAAAATTCACATTCCATCCTTTCACATACCATTACTTTTTATTAGAGAATATATTTGCAAACAATTATCTCTTGGTGACCTCATCAAACTCTCTATTGAGGCTAAATCAGCCTGATATCTACCACTATCAATTCTGCATCATCTTACCTGATTCTGCCAACAACTGTATAGGACACCTGAAGCAAGTCCAGGATCTTACTAAACATGAGACAGTAAATCTATCCATCACAGGCTACAAGACACTCGGTCCTTCATCTGTGTTTTGATATTCTTGGCCAAACCTTGTTTCAGTCCTTATGCGTAAGTTGTTAGAGGTTCAGGTGGTGTGAGACTTGGAAAACCCATCCAAAATGTCCTTATTCTCCATTTACTTCCCTTCAATAATAATCTTCACATCATGATAAGGAACCAAATTTGAGGCTCCCATTTAATCCAACTGATGCTGTATTATTGACCTGTGTATTGTCATGCAGCAGAGGAATCTGAATAAAATAATGCTAGAGAACTGCAAAAGGCTCATAGGCAGAGAGAACTACATAAACAGCTCTAGTATTTTCCTTTCACCGTGGAAATGGTTCTATAGCCATGCCCCTTACCCTATCCCACAGCAAAGACATTAAATCACATGGAAGTGAAAAGGGTTCCTCTGAACCTTGCTGATAACTAACCTATCTCCTGCTTTGTCTATTTCCCAGGACCCTTCAAACTTCTCATCCCAGACGCTCTTTCGTGGAGACTAACTCAAATGTTTCTGCTGCCATTCAGCTACAGCACAAAGATGACCTCTCAAGGCTTCATAAAGCTTAGAGCAAAGCAGTGATCTCTTCCATACATGCCCTCCTGTGGCCTGACCATGCAACACACAAACCACAGCCATCAGAACCCAAACTCCTTCCTACTCATGGGAATTCCTGGCCTGGAGGCATCCCACTTTTGGATTGCGTTTCCTTTCTGCTCCATGTATGCCCTGGCAGTTCTTGGCAACATGGCCGTTCTGCTGGTGGTCCGCTCTGAGCCTTCTCTGCACCAGCCCATGTACCTGTTCCTAAGCATGCTGTCCACTATCGACCTGGTGCTCTGCACCTCCACTGTGCCCAGGCTCCTCGCACTCTTTTGGGCAAATGCAAATGAGATTGCCTTTGGGGCCTGTGCTGCCCAGATGTTCTTTATCCACGGGTTCTCAGCTGTAGAATCTGGTATCTTGCTATCGATGGCCCTTGACCGCTACTTGGCCATCTGCCGGCCATTGCACTATGGGTCACTGCTATCCCCAGAGTCAGTGGGCAAGTTAGGAGCTGCTGCTCTGCTTCGGGGCTTGGGGCTCATGACCCCACTTACTTGCCTACTGGCAAGGTTGAGCTATTGTGGCCGAGTGGTGGCACACTCCTACTGTGAGCACATGGCTGTGGTAAAGTTGGCTTGTGGGGGCACACAACCGAACAATATATACGGCATCACAGCAGCCACACTCGTTGTAGGAACTGATTCCATTTGTATTGCTATATCCTATGCACTCATCCTCCGGGCGGTGTTGGGCCTCTCCTCCAAAGAGGCCAGGGCTAAGACCTTTGGTACTTGTGGGTCCCACCTGGGTGTCATCCTTCTCTTCTACACGCCAGGGCTCTTCTCATTCTATACACAGCGCTTTGGCCAACACGTACCCAGGCACGTTCACATCCTCCTGGCTGACCTCTACCTGGTTGTACCGCCCATGCTCAACCCCATCATCTATGGGATGAAAACCAAGCAGATCCGAGATGGAGCAATTCAGCTGCTGAAGAGGGGCCCTGCCCAATCATAACACTTTCATCTCAGGCCCCAGGCCCTGTGATGATTTTCTCCAGCCCTTGAGGAATGTTTACATGGATACCAACAGGGCTGGAAGGCAGAAACCCATAGTCAGTGGTATCATCACTTTAATATGGAGGT
Organism: Pachyuromys duprasi; assembly: GCA_028658305.1. Classification (NCBI taxonomy): domain Eukaryota; kingdom Metazoa; phylum Chordata; class Mammalia; order Rodentia; family Muridae; genus Pachyuromys; species Pachyuromys duprasi. Next base: position 75,659,292 of record CM053758.1, on the reverse strand, counting down.
CTATCACATGCTAGAGAAGGCATCATCTGATGTTTGTGATGGAGTTAGGGGTCACAGTGTTCAGCAACACTTACCCAAAGGGAGATACAGCTTTCAAATTGATAGTGGCCTCCCTGACTGTTTAGCATCTCTCCTCTCTTCCAAAAAATGTTGAGTGAGAAAAATGTGGCCCCTGACATGATAGAGAAAACAGTTCCCACCTACAGGCTGCTATGTGTACCATCTAAGTCTGTTTTTTGGTTTTTTTTTATTGCTGACAAATATTGCATTTTGCAAGTGCACCACAGTTTAACTAAAACCTGGACTATTTTTCACTTTGGGCTATTAGGAAATAAAGCACAAGTAATAATTGCTAGGACCAAGGGTAGATACGTGTTTAATAGAGCCTGCTAACTCACTTTGTTCAATACGATTGTACCATGTTACAATCTCATCAGTGATATCAAACAGTTCCCTTCTGCTCAATTTTTTTTCATCTTAATCACTCCAGTAAGTGTAAGTTAGAAGAAATTCATTGCAAAGTTGCTTTGCATTTTTCTTTTAGCTAATTATGCTAAGCAATCTCTATCATGTTTACCATTCATGAATATTCCTTTTATGAAACTTTTCAGTCTTTTGCCATATTTACATTTTCTTGTTTGTTGTTTTCTGTACTGTCTATTTGCTCTGGATCCAAGTTATCTGTCAAGTTTACATACTGAAAATGTTTGTCTAGTTTTGTGATTCATTTTGTTTTCTTAATGATATCTTTTACTTAAAATGCAAATTATGGTGAACTACAAATCATTTTGCTCATGGCTTGTTATTACTGTCATAGACTTACTTTTTAACTTATGGTGTATGGCCCAATAAAATAACCACTGTTATGGCATAAAGTAGAGCTCAAGGTTTGTTTTTTCACTTGTGGATATCCGACTGCTCCAGCAATTTCAATTAGAAATTCTTCCTCTGCCAAATTGAATTGCATTTAATTTTGTCATATTAGTCATGGGGGGGGGGCTGGCGATGATGTAGAGGAATGTACCCTCTATATGAGGTTGGGGAGCTCCCTAGTGTCCTTTTTCACCCCACCCACCCCCAGCACTGCTCTGGCTCTGCACTGTTCCCAACCTCCACCATGATCCTCTACCGGGACCTCATCAGCCATGAGGAGCTGTTCTCTGGCAGCTACAGGATACGAAAGGCGGCAGAAGGGCTGTGCAGGGAGGTGGAGGGCAAGATGGTCAGTAGAATAGAGGGTAGCATGGATGACTCACTGATTGGTGGAAATGCTTCTAATGAAGGACCAGAGGGCACAGTAGTTACTGCTGTTGATATTGTCATGAACCATCACTTACAAGAAACCAGCATCACAAAAGAGGCCTACAGGGCTCTTTGATCACCTCTGGGGCCAGGGGGTGGGGACAACCTTGCCAGGCCACAGAGGAAGACAATGCAGCCAGTCCTGATGAGACCTAATAGGCTAGGGTCAAATGGAAGGGGAGGAGGTCCTCCTGTATCAGTGGACTAGCAGAGGGGCATGGGAGGAGATGAGAAAGGAAGGGTTGGACTGGGAGGAGATGAGGAAGGAGGCTACAGCCAGGCTAAAAGTGAATGAATTTTAATAAATAATAAAGAAAAAGAAAAAAAGAAAGATTTAAAAAAAAGAAGAGGCCTATAAAAAGTACATTAAAATTACATGAAATCACTCAAAGGCAAACTTGAAGAACAGAAACCAGAAAGGGTAAAGCCTTTCATGACTGGAGGTGCAGAGCAAATTAAGCACATCCTTCTTAATTTCAATAACTACCCGCTTTTTATTGATGAAAACATGAATCCAGATGGTATGGTTGCTCTCCTAGACTACTGTGAAGACGGTGTGTCTCCGTTCATGATTTTCTTTAAGGATGGCTTAGAAATGGAAAAAGTATGATAATTGGACCTGTCACTGTAACTGGCTGCTGCTTACCATCCATACAACACCAGGACAACTGAGACTGATGTCATCTTAAGCTTTTATTTTAACCATGATTTATCTGGAGTGGAGGAATTGTTTTGTAAGAAAAAATAAAACACATATCATGTGGGTTGTCTAAAAGTAAAGTGCATTTAAATTCACTTTTAAAAAAATTAGTCATAGCGCAGGTATAGAAGTCAGAAGACATATTGCTGGAGTCCGTTCTCTCTTCCTACCCTGTGGGTTCTGCAGATCAAACGCAGGCCATCACATTTGATGATAAATTAGCTGAGCCATCTCCTCTAACCCTGCGTTTTAAGTTCTTTATAAAGTATTCAATGTTAAAAAATGTTTCAAAAATACTTTCTGTGTGAGTTCTCTCCTTTTTCAATTAATAGTCTACCTAAATATGTGGTGTCGAAATATAGCTTCCACATTGAAACAGTGTTTGGGGGTTTTAATTGGTGTATACTATTTATACAAAATAATAAGCTATTAAGTGGCATAGTCTCAACATTCAGTCATCTTTATATTGAGAAACTTTCATAACTGTATATAATGTGATCTGATCATATTCGCTCCAATAACCATATATTTTTCCTGTGCTTTCCCTCTGGTCTCCTTCCTATTCCCTGTAGATACTCTGCTGTTTCTATACATTTGGATTTTAATAAACCTAGTTTTCATCATATTTTCAGTTTTCAATATATTTCAAATTTCCTCCAATTTTCCTCTTTGTCATTTAAAAAAGTGCTGCTTACAAGATTGAAAAGTTCAGAAACAGTAGAAGATCCAACAGTTTTAGGCTTGTGAACCCAAATATCTCATCTCTAACTTTGGAAGTGCCATACTTTCATAATCAGAAAATTTGACACAAGTGATCTATTGAATCAGCACATTCCATTGTCTTTCCATCTCAGGCATCCCTAACACACATGTTCTAGACCTCGTTCTCAGCAGTCTGTCCCCAACTATAAGAAAGTAAAGTCTGCTTCAAAGCTTCCCCTGAACGCCTAGTTTTTGTGTTGTGTTTTAAGGTAGACTGTCATTAGCCCATTCTTTCCCCTTACAAAGACATTTATCTATGAGGATCCAGATGCCGTCAAAATCAGACAGCCTCCACCATAATCCCTAAAACTGCCATAGCTTTAAAACATCCAAGCATTTTCCCCTTTCCTTCCCTTCCACTTTCACTTCAACAACAAAACAGAAAGTTAAAGGGACATCACTGGGACAGATGTTATCACATTGCCAGAAGCAACATGGTCCCTCTTACTCTCAGTCTATATCAAATGACCAGATCATACACTGAGAGTATCCTTTCAAAGGCTGTTTATCATGTCTACTGTCTTTCTTATATTTTTTTTCTCTAGAAAATACAATCCAAGGCAAAAACTGTATGTGCAAATACTGTATTGGATAGTGTGATATTTTCCCAGGAGTGAAGGAAAATGAGAGCTAAGAAAGAAGATTCAGCTGACTGCTCAGCAGGCCAAATATCCTCCTATGTGCTCTGAGGAGCTCCTGACGTGTGACACAGACTTCGTGGAAGGAGATGAAAGATGAGTTAACCTCATCTTCTATTGGTTAAAGACCATGACTATCATGAATTCATTCCCTTGTACTTCAAGTTTTCAAAAGGCAGCAGCAGCAATGGAAAGGAGCCGCCAGAGCTTAGAAGATGAACTGTGTGCCACAGAGGGTAGATCTAGAGAAGTAACCCAAGCCCCTGGGAGGAGCCCAGAAGATCATGAATCAATCCCAGATATTAGCCATTGAGTTATTTATACTATTGGAGTTGGATTTTGCTTTGACTTGATTGTGACTTGCCCTGGTTCTTCCCTCTTGAATTAAGGAAGTATTTAATTTAATTTTTATTTTACAGGAACCCACAGTTAGGACACTGAAATTTTAAGGAGATTCTGGGTTTGAAAATAGATTTTGGATTTCAAAATAGAATTTTAAAGTGTTTGAATTTATAAAGATGGTGGGAATTTTTAAGTTTATAAAAATGTTTTAACTATTGTGATGTTTATATTGATGTGTGATCTTGGGGATGAACAAGAACAGAAAGGTTTGAGCTTAACAGTGATGTGCTTGTGTGTCAAGTTGACGAGGGGTCAGTTGTACTGACTAGCATAACAGACCCGCAGATGTTAGTAGGCCCCCAGACCTTAGCACAAGCGAATCGATGAAAGAAGTACGTTCAGGCCATAAATTCATCCCTCAGACAGCACTGCTTGCCAAAATGAAAACAAAGACACAATCCATCAACATCCATAGTGCTGAGAAAGTCTCTAATCTTGCTTTTTGGTGTCTTCAGTTCCACTTTGGGCAAATGGTCTTGTTAACTGACATTTAACCCAGAATATGGATTTTGTGCTTAAAAGCTCACCCTGAGAAAAGCCCAGGGCTACACCTGGAATCCCAAACACCCAGTGCAGTCAGAGGCTGGCTAATAAAGATTTTGTAGTGACTTCCATCTGTATTCAAGTTGTCTCTGGTGGCTTTGTATCAACTTGACACAAAGGTATGGTCCTCTGAGTTTCAGCTGAGAAAATGCCTCCATAAGATAAGGCTGCAGACAAGCTTGTAGGGCATTTTCTTAATTAGTTATTGGGAGGGCCCAGCCCACTGTAGGTGGGGCCACCCCCAGGATGGTGGTCCTAGGTTCTGTAATAAAGCAAACTGAGTAACCCATGATGAGTCAGCCAGTACCCAGCACTCCTCCATGGCCTCCGCATCAGCTCCTGTCCCCAGGTTCCTGCCCTGCTTTGGTTCCTGTCCTGACTTCCTCCAACAATGAACAGTGATGTGGAAGTGTAAGCCAAACAAATCTTTTCCTCCCCAATTTGCTTTTTGTCATGGTGTTTCATTACAGCAAGAATAACCCTAAGATACTATGTTGTTATTTACACTTTTCTGGCAGACCAACCCAGGTGTAAAACAATGCATGCAGAGGTACGGAGACATCATGTTGGATGAGAATGATACAATGATGCAACAATCACTACAGCAGGCCTTGTAGCCAAAAGCAAACATGCATCCAGCAACAAGAGCAGCAGCAGCACCTCCTGGGAACCTCTGGCTACCCTGCTAGCCACAAAGGCATATGTGCGGATCCAGGTTCCAGGTTAACACTACCTGAATCTGGTACAATGAAGAAACAGCCAAAGAAAGTTAAAAACACAGTGGGGTGATGAGGTAAAATGAGAGAATTTCTACTTTCTTGGAGGGAGCTGAAAAGAGCTTTACAGAATAACGAGATTCACTGTTAAATGCTCATGTCAGACAATGAATGGAAACTTTTCTTAATGGTTTTGTTTTTTCTCTACTTTTTTGTCTTTAATTTCAAAGCCTAATCACAAGAAAAAAAATCTTAACTCTGAGAAAAATGTTTGTCCATTCAACAGCACATTTGTAAATGTTTTTATTTCCTCAGATGAGGGGATGAGATGAGAGCCTTACCCAAGCTTTGTGAATCCATGTCTTGGGCTGAGCCCAGAGAGTTTCTATTTCTATTCCTAGGCCTGAAAGCTTCTAGCCTCCATACAATCTAAGCTTCTGCAAGCCTGGACCTTGAAGGCTTCTGTTTCCATGCTCCTTCCTATAACCTAGGCCTAGAATGTTTTTCAGCCTCTGAGACTTAATGTTGAATAAACTTACCCTTTCTACCTGTTTTTCAACTCTGGCTGGCTGGTTCAACTCAGCTGTTCAGGTTCAAAACTCCCATCTAAGCTGACTGCCTCAAACTGGCTTCTCTCCACTTCTCACTGAATTACTCTGATTGGAAAAATTGCCTCTGAACTCCATCAACTGAACAGCAAAAACTCAATTTAACTGCACCAAACTGTACTGTACTTCTGAACTCTACTGTACTGTCTCCTCCAACTCTCCTGCCCTCTGAACTGCTCTTGAGTATTTTCTCTGCCTGTCTGTTCTCCTGAGAGTTGAGTGAATCCTGTCTCTGACTCATTCTGTCAAATCTTTCTCTGTCATTTTGCCCCTCAATGAGACGTCATTGTCTGGAGTTAAAGGTGTGTACTAAGGGTGTGTGTGTGTATTCCAGCCAGATCCCACACACCTAGGTCTTTGTGATCCCTTTCCAGAGAAGTCATGTTGCTGGGTTAAAATTCCTCTGCATACATTGAGTCTTTATACAACCACAAAATGTACAATAAGTTCAGAAAGACAAGATTTTGCCCAATGAAAAAATTTACCTCTGATGAAGGGCAATAGCAAATTATAATCAATGCCTTATAAATGGCTGCAAAAGATGTGAAGAAATGTGGAAGGGTTGATATAAACAGGGTCTTGAATGAAAAATACTCTTTAAGCCTTTATAAATAGGAGCCTAGGGGCCAGGGAGATAGATCAGTCAATAATGTTCTTAGAGGAATGACATAAAGGTTGTCCTCTGGCACACACACACACACACACACACACACACACACACGAGCCTTTCTGGAAGGCTACTAATAGCAATGAGAGAGCAAGTCCCTCCTCCCCCAATTCTGAGGCACAGTAATTTTTTTCCTCTTTAAAAAGGAAATATCAATACAAGCTTTCTAAACTAGGCAAATGCCATTTTTATAAATTAGTCTAAAGAGTAGGTCAACATTCTACTTCATTTTAACTGTGATGTGAAACTGTATTTATGGTGCGATGGAGAATTAGATGATGCTCAAAACAGCTTTCAAAGCTGGAAGAGGTCTCTTGGGGTTCTTAGAGCTTGGGAAAAGATTAATTAAATTAGACATGTGATCTGGTGTGAATGGGTTGTTGGCACACGGCTAGGCAAGGTCACTGCCTCAGATATAGATACATGGCACTGTTACATCATCATTACTTTTCCATGTATTTCTTGATATTCTACAAATAGAGTCCATTTCATTTTTACATCTTTGCAGTATAAGGACACTTACAACTTGAATCAATGCTATCTTAAACAGTCTGCATAATGTGAATTAGTATAACAAGTGTTCCCTTCAGCTCTGTAGAAGTTACATTATCGGTTGCATTTGCTAGGAACTTAGTCTTTTACTTATCTATTTAATGTATAAAAGGGTTACAATATTCCTGACCATGTTAAGCAATTGTATTGGATAAGTCAAGAAACTGTCTCCATGGTGCTCCATGGTAAAAAAAAGGGGGGGGGGGAAGCAGTAATCAAATAACCAACCCACATCTAAAGGTCCATGAGTGCTGAACCGTGTCGTGTGCTTTGTGCAGTTAGATCTCCACATCTCTATAAGGTAGGCGTTTAAGAAAATGGAGACTCAGAAAAGTGATGTAGTTAGCTGAAGGTGGAAGAGTAGTCTGGGACAGAATAAGATTTTCAAATTTGTGTTTTCTACACACCCACGCAGTGTGATTAGAACCCAGAGTAAAGCCGGATGCATTACATTCGTGTGCATGAACATTTTTATTGACACTAAAATCACTAACAATCTCTATCAGAGTAAACGAATAGCAGAGCGTTTTAGAGACCATCTCAGAACTCCTTAGTGTGTCTGGCTCAGCTATTTTGCAGTTAGTTGGCTTGTAAAGTGAAGGAAAGGATTGTGGGACAGGTTGAGATGTCTGCATGGTGAATGAAGCTGTAGAGATGGAGATCTACCAGCTCCTGAGGCTGTAGCAGACCTGAAACAGCCAGCAGTGAAGCAGCCATGCAGCACTGACAGAGAGTGAACACTGAGGGACATCAGCAGTGGGCTGCAAGAGGTGGGTGGTTCAGCAGCTTGAGCACACTCTGCTCTTGCAGAGGACCAGAGTTTGATCTTCAGCACCTACATGATGGCTGACAACTATCCACAACTCTGGTTCTGGGAGTCCGGTACTCTCTTCTGACCTCCACCGGCATCAGGCACACACATGATGCACACACAAATATGCAGGCAGAATACTCATGCATTGTTCTGGGTACCTGGGCTGAAGGAAAGAAAGGACGGGGGGAAGGTGATTCAGTTCTATGTCCGTTAAAAAAATATTTTGAAAACCACTCATAATATAAAATAAATAAATCTTTAAAATTAAAAAAAGAAAACACATTGGCAGGAGAAAAAAGAGAGAGCAACATTGGCAACTCACATAAGCATGACAAAGTCCAGGATCCCTGCAGTTCTAGTTGAGCGTCTGATAGCCAGGCCTTGTTCCTTTGATCTTGTGAATGGGGATGTTCTAGCCTCTGGGCTCTAATACAATTGTCTGTCTGTCTGTCTGTCTGTCTGTCTGTCTGTCTGTCTGTCTGTCTGTCTGTTTCAACCATGCCTATGCATGATTACAATCCTGAACACCATCAAGTCAGCCTTTCTGACAGAGACTGGTAAAACCCTCAGTGAAATGGACAGCTCCCTCCCAGTCCAGAACCCTCTTGTGACTTGGCAGGCAGGTGAAGCAGAAGAGGGGCCAAACCAAATTTACTGATGTTGGTGGTGAATAAAATACTAGATAAAATACTTCAAAATGGGAATTTACAACCCAGGCCTTCATCTTCTGTATTTTGTTCAGTATTCTTTTTTTTTATGAAAACTGAAAATATATCAACATATTTATTCATTAATTTTGACCAGTAATGAAGTTGTAAGGTAACTAATTCATCCTGGAAGACTTAACAGTTTTAGACAGACAGCAAGGAACACACAAATAAGTAATCTAACCAAGCCATATAATAATTTTGCTATCTTTAAATCCATCTTTAATTCTCATCACATTCATCTCCTACAAGGCATTCAGACACTGAGTTAATGTTTTTTTCTTTTTTTTCTTTTTTTTTAATTTATTTATTTTTATATCAATCACAGGTTAGGTACTTTGCATCCCAGGCATAGCCTCATCCCTCATTCCCTCCCACCATCCCACTCCCTCCCTCATCTCCCTCCTCCCCACCCCCTCCAAGTCCACCAACAGGGGAGGACCTCCTCCCCTTCCATCCAATCCCAGCTCATCCTGTCTCCTCAGGGCTGGCTGCAATGTCCTCCCCTGGGATCCAGCCAGTCTGTCACTCCCCAGCTTGTATGGGGGAGGGTCAAAGAGTCAGCCATCAAGTTCATGACTGAAACAGTCCCTGTTTCCCTCACTAGGGTCTTCAGTCCGACAACGAGCTATCATGGGCCCCATCTGAGCGGGGGTTCCAGGCCACATCCACACATGGTCCTTGATTGTAGAAACCATCTCATACAAGACCCCTGTGCCCTGTTCAGTTTGGTCTTTGTGGAGCTCTTGTTCTCCCCAAGCTCCCACAGAAAATATGCATCTAGCTCTGAGCATGCAATCACAGGCTTTCCCAGACCAAACTTCCAAACTTGTGACTTTTCACCCGTTTCTTGATCTCTAAGGACAGTGTCTGTGGCCTTCAGACCTGAGGCCTGAGGAAGGGAATAGGTATAGGAGGAATTTGGGAGGAGATGAATATGATCGAAATACAATGTGTGAAATTCTCAAACAATTTTTTAAGACATAACTACCTTTCCCTCTGATGCAAGTAAGTGCAATGTAGTCATCTGTGTTTCCCCATCACCCACCTCCCTTTGTGTTTCTTGACACAAGAGCCACTTAACACAAAGGTGAAGGAAGGCAAATGAGCACAGCTGCCCAAAGCTCTTCCTCGGTTTGTGCCCAACATGCAAAGAGGAATCTTGGAAGGAGCGATGCCCCCTGTAGACCATGCCAATTAGTTTTAACCATCAATTTGACACAGCCTAGAGTCATCTGAGAAGAGAGCCTCCGCTGACGGATTTCCTAGATCAGACTGGTCTGTAGGCGTGTCTGTGGAGGCATGTCTTGTTTGTTAAATAACCCAGTCCACATGGATGGCACCATTCCCTGGGCAAGGGATCCTGGGCTGTATAGGACTGAAAGGGACTGAGTACCAGCAGACCAGAATCCATGTGTTTATTCTCTCTCTGCTCTTGACTACAGATTCGATACTTCAAGTTCCTGTGTTGACTTCCATTTGATAACAGACTATTGTATAGCAAATGAAGACTTCCCCCCCCTCCCTGCACTGCTCTTTTCCTGTATATTTCATTACAATAAGAGAAATGAAACTAGAATGGGTTGATACTAAAATTCTGTCAGTGAGATTAGCAGCCTGGGTAAGAAGATATTGCAGATGAATGGGCAGTTTAGCTCTGATTTGGTAAAACATTGAATGGATTATCCATGTGCTACTCCAGTACGCTCATGTCTGAAGTCCATAATCATGGAAGCCAGAAAGGCCCCACAAAGGGTTCAACAGTTAAGGGGTTCAAGGGCCTCAAAAGTTTACTCATTCCCTACACTTCACCCACCCCCAGATCCATAGTGGCTCACTGAGGTTATGTGCCACTGGGTCCTTCCACCCTAGGAAACTTCAACCCTCTTCTGCTGGAAACGCTTTAAGAAGGCCTGACGGATCTGCTTTGACTTGATGCTGTAGACGACAGGGTTCATGAAGGGTGGCACCAGGAAGTGCAGGTTGGCCATGAGCACTGCCAGAGCTGGGTAGCTGTGTTTCTCCACTCTGTGCAGCACAGACAGCCCCAACTTGGGCAAATAAAAGATAAGAACAATGCAGAGGTGTGAGACACACGTGTTGAGAGCCTTGAGCCGTTCCCCAGGTGTTGCAATGCCCAGCACAGTCCGCAGAATCAGAGCATAGGACAGCATGATGAGGGAGGAGTCAAGGCCCAGGGAGAGGAGTATGGATACCAGGCCAACCAAGCTGTTGATCCGTGTGTCTGAGCAGGCCAACCCCACAAGGTCACAGTGCAGGCAGTAGCAGTGGGAGAGGGTGCTGATCTGAGGAAAGAGCAGGCGCCTCAGAAGGATGGGTCCAGGGAGGTTGAGCAAGATGGCCCGCACCAGAATGGCAGCCCCAACTTTGGCCACTGCTGAGTGGGGAAGGATTGTGGCATAGTGCAGAGGATCCCGGATGGCAATAAAGCGATCAAAGGCCATGGCCAGGAGCACCCCAGATTCCACATAGGTGAAAGCGTGGATGAAAAACATCTGCGCTGCACAGAAGTCGAAGGGCAGCTCCCGGGTACCCAGCCAGAAGAGCCGTACCATGGTGGGGAAGGTGGAGGTGCAGAGGCCCAGGTCAGAGGCTGCCAGCATGGACAGCAACATGTACATGGGTTCGTGTAAGGCTGGGTCTGTGCGGATCAAGAAGAGGATGATGCTGTTGCTCAGGATGGAAACCACACAGATGAGGTTGATGGGAATGGAAACCCAATGATGGGAGGCTGCCAGGCCTGGAAAGCCAGTGAGGAGGAAGGTAGAGTGACCAGGAGCACTGGTATTGCAGAACATGACTCCAGGAGGAGACAGCCCACCCTACGAAAAGAAGGCATTCATTCAAGCGATGAGAGCTGGAAAGGAAGGGTTGACTCACGGCCATTAAAAACAGCACTCCTCCCTGAATAAAGTGATGTTGGATACGTTTTCTGAGTCAATCTCTGGTTATTGCTACCTGCCTTTTCCCTAGCCAATCAGCAGCTACCTTCACTTGGACCTGAGCAACTTGCATTTTTCACCTAAGTGTAACCTGAAAGCCTAACCTTCTAGAGAGCCTTCTCAGATGACATATTGAGGAAAGGATAATTCTCCAAAGAAACAGGATGAGGGCTGGCAAGATAACTCAGCTGGGTAAAAGTGCCTCTGCAAAGGCTGAAACCTAAGTTTGATCCCTGGAACCTATGCAGTACAGGAAGAGAATCTGATATCTACCATTGTCCACTGACTGCCAGGTAAGCGTGCACACACACACACAAACACACAGACACTAAATAAGTGTAATAAATATTGTTTTAACTTTAGGATGACAATACAAACATAACGTATGGACAGCTCTTCCGCAGAAGGGGGCTTCCCATCTGATACCTGCTGTCACACATGGCTGAAAGGGCAGTCAACCCAATGATGCGTTTACAGAAGCATCCCCTTAGGAGTATGCCTGTTCATTCTTCTGGTGCTATTACATGTGTTTTCTGTACTCCTTTCTGAGGAATGCTTCAGGGGAAGAAAATAGGTCCTTTACTTTGTTATATTTTATTTTTAATTGCTCCTAAATGCTCAAATGTGTGGAGTACTTTGTGCCAATTAATGTATACATTAAATAATAATTAAATCAGGCAGCTACCATTTTACCCTTTAAACGTTTTTAAATTTTTGGTGTGTAATAACTGTACATATCTCTGGGGAGCCATGGGATATCTTGATACATACATGCAATGGGTAGTGGTCAAAATAGCCCCTTCAACTGTACCTGACAAATTTCCTGTGAAGATGAGTTGGCTCAAGACAAGTGGTCAAGGTTTCCCTAAAGTCTGAGAAACAAGGTGGGAATTTGCCAAATGCATTCAATTTTATTAGTGGTTTCCTCAGCCCCGTGCCCACCACATCCTCTACTTAAAGCTTTTGTGTGTGATTCTGACCTTACCATCAAGACAGGGCTCTGGTTACAGGCTCAACTGAAAAGCCCCTTTTCAGCCCTCTTACTACAAAAGCTGTTATATAATTTAATCATACAGTAGTCGCTTATCTGCACAATCCATTCAACCTTATAGCTAGGACTCATCCACACTGCTGCATGTACTTGCATTTTGTTCATTGTCTTTGATGGATGATTTTCCACCCTAAGCAAATGCAATGACATGTTTACTTCAGTGTTTACTTTACCTTGTCAGTTCATTTTCTCATTCAGTGAAACGCTGGGGACCTCAGAGCTCAAGAAATCCCATGGCAGAGGAGGCAGAAGGAATGCGAGAGCCAGAGGAGATGGACCCCAGGAGAACAAGGCCCTCTACATCAGCTGAGCAGAGCTCATACGGGTCACAGAGATCGAATCAGAAAGCACAGGGCCTGACGGGCCTGCACCAGGTCCTCTGTGTGCATATTATAGTTTTCAGTTTAGTACTTTTATGGGACTCCTGAAAAGGGGAAACAGAGGGTCTCTGACTCTTGTGCCTTCTCTTGGGGCTTTTTTCCTTCTGTTTGTTTTCCCTGTCCAACTTTAATGTGATGGGTTTTGTTTTATCATATTATATTTTATTTTGTTATTAGAAAAAAACTCATATGATATAATAAAATTCAATAAATTATTTTTGTAGACATGTATATTTCCCTCAATGTCATATTTTAAGGTTACAATAAATTTCAATTAAAATGTATTTTTAAGAGTTTTTAAAAAAAAGAAAGTCTGGGAACACTCGAGTAATGAACACCCAGAAATATAAGCCAATATATATAAACAGTATCAAAATTCCATAATTCCCTCTTTGGCCCTTTTTTTTTTTGGACATCTCTTTGGAAAACTGTGAGAATAAAGTTTGTTAAAGAAGGGTTCATAGCAGGCATCATTTTGCCTGTCTGAATCCTATAGCCTTCCCACACTGAGTGCATGCCCGTTGCTTTGCCGAAGCCTCCCTGTCACACAGGTGAAAGCACACGTGGTAATATTATGTACATAAACATGAGCAGCTTCCAGCCAGGGCCACCCTGTGAGGACGGCCATGTACACTGAGCCTGCTGCGTGTAGCCTCCAGAAGCTGTGATTCTCAGCCTGAGCTGTCACTGCGGCCTTTCATGGACGTCGCAGAGTGGCTGTGAATGTGGAGATCACAGCACACTGTTCTACATTTGTGGGCACTGATGACACTGTAACGCCAACCATGCCCTCGACTAGGATTTTATAGGCAGCAGCTCATGAAGTCTCCCACTTTCTAACGCCTTTCAATGGCATTATCTCCTCCCTGAAGATGAAAGCTAAACAATCTACAAGATGAAAAATCCTGTCCACGCCTCATTAGAAGTGAGCAGAAGAAACCATTTAACAGCAATGCTCATGTGTCTGTCATTCAGCTTCTCACTCCAAAAATCTTTTTTAAAATAATTGTCTCTTGTTATAATATACATACACACATATTTTTGTACGTGTGTGACCTAAAACAGTGCTTGGTGGAGCGCTGAAGTGGCGGCCACACACGCACTTCATACCTATTGCAGGGGTGAGACATTCCTGCAGTACATAGGAGACTGGGCTAGGAAGAGCGTGAGTCTGAGATCAGCCTGGGCTACCCAGTGAGCACCAGTCTCACAAATAATTAAAATGAATAATACTAATAAAGTTCTCATTTATTGAGGGCTCACTACTTTTGAAGTGGATAAAAACTATCATTCTCATATTGCACACGGGAAAACTGGGCCACCAGGTAATTTGCTAGCTTGTCTAAGATTGTCAAGTTGAGAAATAAAGGACCAGAGTAGAAATCAAGGAGGTCTGATCCCAAAGGCTGCTTCAGCCCTGTGTTACGATGCTTCTTCTGTTAACCTCCTCTATTAACATGACTGGTGCTGAAAATATCTGTCCCCAAATAGGTGACCTGAAGTTACAAATTTGAGAGTGTTCATTTATTGCCCCTGCCTCCTCAGTGACCACTTAGATGTACCAGTCCTGAGTACACTCATGTTTCAACACTATAAGCCAAAAGGATCGCATGTGTTTCATGACCATTCTGTGTAGCAAGCTGTGTGAGTTTAGTTATAGAGTTATGGCTTAGGAACAAGAATGTTCACCTCAAAGCAATGATCCCCTGAGAGAGCAACTGAGACACTTGATCAAACTAGGTATGGCTTGGAAGGGGGAAGACCGGGATAGTAGAAAAAAAATAGATAAAAGATATATGGATAGAAGATTGGGTAGACAGATGGAAAATCAATGACAGTCCATTCTGGGGACGGAAAAATTTTATTATATTCTCTGCCCTCCCATCATTTACTTATCCAGGTTCCAGAAGATCATGGGTAGCTTAGAGTCTATTTTGTTTTGTTAATCAAAAAAGTGTATCCCCAATAGCTTAACTATAAGTCTTGAGAGGAAATGGCCCTGCTTAGAGAAAGTTGGAGACCCCAAGAAGATTTCTACGGCAACCAAGTATCAGTCGCCAACACTCAAGGGAATGTGAGGATTTAAGTCTCTGGCTTTGCCAGCTGGGTCCTAGGGCCAAAAGGAAAGACAGAGGAAAATGGGCCGTTAGCGCTGAACCTAAACCTAGCAGAGACCAACATGAGCCAGGAACCTCAAGTTTCCTCAAGCCATGATATTGACGTGCCTTAGCCTACACTAAGGCTAAAATTATACTACTCAGAAATAATCTTGGCATAAACTGTCTCTGCCAGGCACCTGTGACTAGAGAGTCATGGACTGCAGAGCCTGCAGACAACCAGGCTCTTGCTTCCTCTGCTTCTGCTGGCTGAAGCTTTTATTATGTGGTAGAGAGTGTGGGTGCAAGGTCGGGAAGGAGGTGACCTGCTCTCCATGCTTCCTTCCTTATGGCCCTTCCAACCTGGGAGCCTCAGAGTCTGTGGCTAAGAGTCACTGGACTTAGATCTGGTGTTGTCAGTGGCGTTGCAATGAGTTCCGGTGAAAGAATGGAAACTGAAGGATCTGGCAAAACTTTTCTTTATAAGCTCATGATCTATATAGAGGGAAAACATGGTTTTAAATAAATCAGATCCTTTCTTTTTTATTGTGACTTGTTTAAAATAGTTTAAACAGTTCATCTTCAAAATTTCACCATATACTGTCTTTCTTTACTAAAAGAACTAAAATCTTAGGTTTAACTGGTGAGGTCAACATCTAGAGTAGGTCAAGAACATATTTAGTGTTAAGATGTAATAGCTAGCAAGACATAGATGATAGGGAGGAAGAAAGGAAGGAAAGAAGGAATAAAAAAAGGAAAAGGGGAGGAAGTAGAGAGGGAGGGAAAAGGGGAGACAGAGACTGACACAAAAGCCTTTTATGTAAATCACAAGCAGCTATAACTATTTCATAGCCAGGTCATTGGGCTCTTCCCTTCTGCATGGATAATACATGCGTTCCACTAAAAGCATACATTTCACGTAGGCATTTCAGAGGTTGGAACATGTTGGCATATAATATATTTTATAGTCTAGGCAGGGAGCAGAGCATTAAAGGCTCACACCCTAAGGCTGAAGAGATGGCTCAGTGAGTAAAGCACTTGTTGCTCTTGCAAAGGACCAGGTTCACTTCCCCAACCCATGTGAAGATAACAACTCTTTGAGAGAACATCCATTATACAAACATACATGTGGTATACATACATACCTGCAGCCAAAGTACTCATACAAAAAAAATTTAAATTAACCTAAAACTGTGTTAAGTCCATGCTTTATATCCACCAAGTCTGGGTTTAAACTCTGGCATTGCTACTTGCCATTTGTGAGTGTTGGGCATGCTTTGACACTTCTATATCCCAAATTGCCTGACTTGTAAACAAGAAATATTAAGAGTGCTTCTACCTTTGAGTGGCAGTGAAGGTCTAGGAGATGATCAAGAAATCATAAGGCCCTGGTAAGCATTAATGTGACCAGTTGTCACATGGTCAACAGCCTCCTCAGACTGAGTTCCTTAGCAGAAAGGGATTGTCAGCTGTCCTGCTCAAAGTAGTTGGAAATTGCCATTTGGATGGAGGTTTAGTCAAGCATCTGGGCCTCGGGCTGAGGCAGATCCTATACTGCCACCATCTTTGCCCCAGAGCAGGCTTCAGAACACCTATCAGATTCTGCCTGTGCCTGCAGCAGCCACTGCAGGAAGTCCTGAGGAACCATGCACACACTTACAGCTTTTCCCAGATTTGACCAGGTAGTAGAGAATTGAAGAAAGTTGCTCATCTTCTCAAGATGGTCCTTGATCCAAATAACCTAGGAAAGTCAGACCTAAAGAGGGCCTCACAAAGCCAAACCCCTTATGTTATAAAAGGAAAGATCAGGAAAGACCTTCATCCAGCTGCTGTCATGTCTCAGGCTGTAGAATGACCCAGAGGGAAGGTGGCTGCCCTAGACCGTTATCATTCTGCTCATAGCAGAAATGACGGTGCAGGTAAGTGGTACAAGGCCCTGGTGCCCAGTGCCCCCTGCCGAGACCTGGCACCTCATCCGTTCACTCACCACAGCTCCAAAGCCTGTGACTCCTTTCATCCGTTCCTCTGGTTGTGAGAAGCATCTCTTGCTCTTCTCATAAAGACCAGTACTTTATAATTTTCCTGTTAGAGGTAGAGCCATAACAGGTCTGCTGGGAACCAGATGTAAATCCAAGAGATTTAGGCAACTGACCTTGCTGAGGTCCCTAAGCTCTGGGCCAGGCAGCTCTGAGACCTGGTGTGGAAGCATAGGGCAAGTGATTCAGTACCTGATGACTTCTTAGGGGCAACCGGAGGATGCTCAGATACCTCATACGGAGTGGCTACTTTTCCTGAAGACCCAGTGCCATCCATGAACTAGAGAGATGGATGGAGGCAAATGAAAAGCAAGAAGATAGGGGCTACGCCTGGGATGCAAAGTACCTAACCTGTGATTGATACAAAAATAAATAAATTCATAAAAAAAAAGAAAAGCAAGTAGATAAATAGGGACACACCCCTTCCTTCTAAGAAAGAGACCTTGAAGCATGCCTACATCTAGACCACATCAGCATGAGTCTTGCTCAAAAAGGAAGCAGGGTAGCCAGAAATATGCATCAATGCTTTAACCCTGAGAAACTTGGGAGGAGGAAGAAGAAAAGATGGTTCCCTGCTTAACCCCAAAGTGATGCTTATGAAATGACAAGGTTTGAAAGTGAAACAAGCTTTTTCTCTCTTCCAGAAATGCCCTTGGAGATCATCTGCCAAGTATGAGGTAGTGGAAAACTTCAGGGATATTTATTTCTAGATCTGTCACCAAACGTGATTATGAGCAAGCGACTTCCTTGATCCACAGTCTTTAATCTGTATATTGTAGGTGGTGATTGCTTCACAGAATCATTAATTATTATGATTAAATTAAGATATATGGGGATGGGGGAATGTGCTCTTCCAGAGGACCAGAGTTTGTTTCTCAGCCCTCGTATCAGGCAGCTCAATGGCCTAATGACTACATCTCCAGGGCATCTGACAGCCTCTTCTGGCCTCCATGGGCACTTGCACACATGAGCACACACATGTGCACACACACAAGTAAATATTTTTTCCCAACATTGATTAATCTTGTTTATTTCAAATGTCTTCATTTTATAAAATGACTTTTCACTTTTTATTTTTGTATGTTTGTTTTGTTTCTCATGACAGGGTTTTTCTGTGTAGCCTTGGCAGTCCTGGACTTGCTTTGTAGACCAGGCTGGCCTCGAACTCACAGAGATCTGCCTGCCTCTGCCTCTCTGAGTGCTGGGATTACAGGCATGTGCTACCATGCCTAGCCACATTTTCTTTTAAAATGCAAACTTTTCATGTGACTTTTTTATTGTTTGAGAACTCCCTCCATGCACATACTATGTATTGATCAACCGTATGCCCCATTCCCTTTCCTCCAGTTCTCCCCTATCCCTTCACCATTTTCCCTACCAAATTCCTGTGCTTTAAAAAAAAATTGAGTCCTTTAAAACTCCTTAAAACTTAAGTAAATTAGAATATAGGAGGCTCGTACGAAAATCGTTACAAATACCACACACACCCCTTTGACTTCCCCATGAGAAGTTAAGAGCTGATTTCAGTGGCCTGGAACCAACATTCACATTAACCTCCCTCTATTCCATGGTTGGGGGGGGTGCTTCAGCAACTCTCCCGGCATACCTCAAGCCAGCCAAGTTGACAACTGAAATTAATCTCAGATGGGGCCTTCTCTTTGAATCCTTTTTTATAAGGATCCTAATCCGTAGCTTCATTTCTTGTTCTTGTTATCTTCATCATCACCATCATCATGTCAATATATGAAATTCGCAGAAACACAGACATTCAGACCACAGCAGATGGGATTTTCAAGTTGGTGCCATATTTGTGCTCTCAACAGGTCACACCCCAGTTCTCCCAACCACCTATTCTAACTTTCAAGATGGTGGATTTCCTAGGGAATCCCCAGTATTAGGACTCCTTGATATAAAGCAGTAACTGGTTACAGGCCATGCTCTGAAAATAGCCTAATGGTGCCAAATTC
The DNA here is from genome assembly GCA_028658305.1 of Pachyuromys duprasi. Classification (NCBI taxonomy): domain Eukaryota; kingdom Metazoa; phylum Chordata; class Mammalia; order Rodentia; family Muridae; genus Pachyuromys; species Pachyuromys duprasi. Next base: position 75,640,388 of record CM053758.1, on the reverse strand, counting down.
AAAAATAATGGTGTTTTGGCAGACACAATGTAGGAGGGAAAACAGATATGCTGGAAGATTACATATTTTGTTAGAAAATTCCGTTTATTTAATGTAAATGATATCACTAGAAAACTGCTCAGATTTTTTCTAGAAATGGTAAAAAAAAAAAATCAGGTTAAGAGTTGATATTATATATAATTACCTTTGGCAGCACTTTCACTTCCTTCAGGAACCCCCAACTTCCTCTTTTCACTTCCCATAGGAAGCGAAGGGATCTCAAATCTTAAGACCCTATAATGAATCAAATGAGATTAATTTCAGTTGCCAACCTGGCTGGGTTGAGGTATACCTGGAGAGTTGGTGAAGCATCTCTCTCTCTCTTTCTCTCTGTCTCTCTCTCTGTGGCCTAGTTTGACATATCCCAAAATAAAAAGCTTATTAAAAGTCCTCTACAACCATGGAATAAGGGAAGGTTAATGTGATATGTTGGATATAGAGGAGGCTTGACAGGCCTGGAAACCAGCTCTTAAGTTCTCATGGGGAAGTCAAAGGAGTTTGTATAAAGTTTATAATTCCTTTCCTAAGAGCCTCATATATTCTAACTAACTTAAGTTTTAAAAGACTCGGTGTGTTTTGTTTTGTTTTTCAAGCACATGGATTTGGTAGGGAAAATGGTGAGGGAACAGGGGAGAATTGAAGGAAAGGAAATGAGATATACAGGTGATCAAAAACACAGAATATGTATATAGGAAATTCTCCACCACTATTAAAAAGAAACACGGGTTTTTATGAATTACTCAATCTGGGGTATTTTATTATAGGAACAGAAATCAACAAAGGCTTTACCTATAAGAGTAAAGGGCTATCCCATTATTCTGATACATGGTTAAAACCAGCAACTGCAATCCTCTATCACACTTTCTTGTCCCTCTCCCACACCCATGGATCCCTTCCTGCCCCTGTAGGAGAATTTTAATGCAGGAACATGGCTGCTCTGGCAAGGGATCACATCCAAAGACTTTCTAGGCCTATACGATCAGGCTGGAATGCAGACACACTCTGGGTCACAGCATGATCTGCCTGGAATACAGACACTCCCTTAGTACACACCTTTTTTAATTTTTATTTTTTATATTAATTAGAGTTTATTCACTTTGTATCCCAGCTGTAGCCCCTCCTTCATGTCCTCCCAATCCCACCCTCCCTCCTTCATCTCCTTCCATGCCCCTCTCCAAGTCCACTGATAGGGAAGGTCCTCCTCCCCTCCCTCTGATCCTAGTCTATCAGGTCTCATCAGAACTGGCTGCATTGTCTTCCTCTGTGGCCTGGTGAAGCTGCTCCCCCCTCAGGGGGAGGTGATCAAAGGGGCAGCCACTGAGTTCATGTCAGAGACAGTCCTTGTTCCCCTTACTAGGAAACCCACTTGGAGACTGAGCTGCCATGGGCTATATCTGTGCAGGGGTTCTAGGTTATCTCCATGCATGGTCCTTGGTTGGAGTATCAGTCTCAGAAAAGACCCCTTGGCCCAGATTTTTTGGTTCTGTTGCTCTCCTTGTGGGGCTTCTGTCCCCTCCAGGTCTTTCTATCTTCCCCTTCTTTCATAAGATTCCCTGCACTCTGCCCAAAGTTTGGCTATGAGTCTCAGCATCTGCTTTGATACACTGCTGTGTAGAGTCTACCAGACTCCTGTCCTGTTCGCTGTGTTCTCCCTCTTCCAATGTCCATCCCGTTTGTCTTTGTGAGTGAGGATTGATCATCTTACCCAGGGTCCTCCTTCTTGCTTAGCTTCTTTAGGTGTACACTTTAATCCCTAATAATGAAGGTAACATTAGCTTGTAGAAGGAAGCAGCCATATTTGAAAGTGACATCCAACTGAGGGGCAGGCAGAGTGATGAAACAGAGAAAGATCTGACAGAATAAGTCAGAGATAGGATATGCCCAACTCACACAAACACAGCACAGGAAAGAGAGGCTTCTTAAGAGCTGGGAGAGGGAGAGAGAGATGTGTGTGTGTGGCAGTTGTGTGGGGACAGTTTTACAAAGACAGGTTGCAGAGAGAACAAGCTAGACACAGATGAAGACAGAATGAGCCAGAGAATGAGAAGGAACCAGAGATTAGAATCAATTGCCAAAGTTAGTATGAGGTTAAGCAGAGCCATTCAGTCAGAAGCCTAGAGAATACAGATTGAACCAGTCATCTTGGAGGACTATACTGTACAGAGGCTAGAGATAGGTATTACAGAGAAAGAAATGCTCTAGGCTCAGCTCAAGCCTCTTAGGTCACCAAATTAGAACTAGGCAAGGATGGCCTTCCTGTCCTGCCAAGAGTGAACTTATCCCTATCACCAGGGACAAATGAGTAGTGATACGCATGAAAGTCAGTGGGGAGTATGACTAAAACCCAAAGTATAAACATCTCACTTCGTTAACATATCAATATGCTGGACAGTAACATCAATGACATTAATTCTTCCCAAATAAAGACCTGGGTCATTTCACATGGTGGGGAAGACTGAAATATCAAAGTACTATCCGTGAGTGAAAGGAATTTGGAATGAGTGGTAGTTTAGGTCTTCAGACAATTACCAAACGTAGGCGCTGGGGTAACTATGCGAATAAACGTCAGCCTGTGTTAGAGTTATAGGGTTGATTCCAATACAAACTTGGGAGTGTATTAATCTCACTATCCAGTGTGTGAACTGAAACAGATCGAGCGCCACCTAGTGGTGAGGAGTAAAATAGACATTGGATTTGCCTCTACCTTATTTTGGAACCTGCAGATCTTCAGCAGTATGAAGCAGAGCCATTTTTTGATGTTTGCAGATTTCTTCGTCCATTCAGATGCTTTGCTCTGTTTTTCTGGGACTGTTTTGTGTTCCTGGTATCAAATCCTAGTATAGCAACACAATCTAGACAGTACATGTCACCTGACATCTTTCACTAAGAAAAATATCTTAAATATAAACAAAAATTTTAAAACATGGAATGGTTCCTTGGTGGTGCTGGTGGTGGTTGGCTGGTTGGTTGGTTAATTTGGGGGGGGGGGTTGTTGTTGTTGTTGTATTCGAGACAGGATTTCTCTGTGTAGCTCTGGCTGTCCTGGACTTACTCTGTAGACCAGGCTGACCTCGAACTCACAGAAATCTGCCTGCCTCTGCCTCCCCAAGTGCTGTGATTACAGGCCTGCACCACCGCACCGGACACATGAAATGTTTTTATGTTTCCAAAATATAATAAATATCAAGAAATATTCAGTTGATTTTTTTCTTTTTATTTTTAATTTTTTTATTAATTATACTTTATCACTTTGTGTTCCCCCTGTAGCTCCCTCCTCCTTCCCCTCCCAGCCCCTCCCTTCCTCCTCCTTCTCCACACATGCCCCTCCCCAAGTCCACTGATAGGGGAGGTCTTCTTTTCCTTCCTTCTGATCCTATTCTATTAGGTCTCATCAGGAGTGGTTGCACTGTGCTTTGATACACTGCTGTGTAGAGTCTACCAGATTCCTGTGTTCTCCCTCTTTCAATGTCCATCCCATTTGTCTTTCTGAGTGAGGATTGATCATCTGTCTTCCTCTGTGACCTGGTAAGTCTGCTCCCCCCTTAGGGGGAGGTGATCAAAGAGCAGATCAATCAGTTCATGTCAGAGGTAGTCCCTGTTCCCATTACTATGGAACCCACTTGGTCACTGAACTGCCATGGGCTACATCTGTGCAGGGGTTCTAGGTTTTCTCCATGCGTGGTATTTGGTTGGAGTATCAGTCTCAGGAAAGACCCCTGTGCTCAGATTTTTTGGTTC
>CM053758.1:75625541-75636511 GCA_028658305.1 Pachyuromys duprasi | reverse complement strand
TCCTCCTGATTTTTGACAAAGATGCCAAAACCATACAATGGAAAAAAGATAGCATCTTCAACAAATGGTCCTGGTCTAATTGGATGTCTACATGTAGAAAAATTCAAATAGATCCATACTTATCACCCTGCACAAAACTAAAGCCCAAGTGGATCAAAGACCTCAACATAACACCAGACACTTTAAATCAGTTAGAAGAAAAAGTGGGGAAGAGCCTTGAACTCATTGGCACAGGAGACAACTTCCTGAACAGAACACCAACAGCACAGGCTCTAAGAGGAACAATAAGTAAATGGGACCTCATGAAACTAAAAAGCTTCTGTAAAGCAAAGGACACTGTCTTCAGAACAAATGACAGCCTACAGACTGGAAAAGGATCTTCACCAACCCTATATCTGACAGAAGACTAATATCCAGTATATATAACGAACTAAAGAAGTTGGAAAGCAACAAATCAAGTAATCCAAATTAAAAATGGGGAACAGAGCTAAACAGAGAATTCTCTGTAGAGGAATATCGAATGGCAGAGAAACACTTAAAGAAATGCTCAATGTCCTTAGCCAAATGCAAATCAAAACGACCCTGAGATTTCACCTTACACCCATCAGAATGGCTAAGATCAAAAACTCAAGAGACAACACATGCTGGAAAGGATGTGAAGAAAGGGGAACCCTCCTCAGCTGATATTTTTGGCTCAAGTTATAATGCCCACAAAGTTGACGCCCACAAATCTCAACTCTCTTCATTGGTACAATACGTACCTTGACATAAGGAATAGCTTTCTCACCCCAGACTATTTGAGAAGAGGGAAGCAAAATCGGAAGTTAGAGTGGTGAGAATTGAGCATACGTAAAGTACACTGTACAATTAATATATGCTAATAAAAAACGGTGGCGGGAACTTTCACCGCAGATTTTAAAGATCAGGCTTGGGGGAAGGAATCCACCCGGTAAGAAACAGATGGTGGCTCCTTTCCATCCACACCTCTTCTCCCAAATGCTCCCAGACGTGAGGGGAAGGCCGACGTCAAAGACTGCAGATCCATATCCTGTAGATCACATTTTGTTAATTGAGACAAGGAACTCTCGGAGAGAAGACACCCAGCCGGGAAGGTACTGACTTTTCCTCCCCTGAGGCCGTAAGAGCTTGCTGGCACTCCTGACCTCTCCTCCCACTCTCCGCCCCCTCTGCCTCCCCTTGCCACTCAACTCCTCCTCTTGCTCCTCCCTTTTCTTTCTAGACTGGCTTCTAACAGGAAACCGAAAGTGAAATTTAGGAAGAAGGCTTGTGATAGCGGACCCGAGATCTAAGGCTGAGGACCCTGGTAAGGTGAGTTAGGCCGGGACTCCCCCGCCCCGGCCCCCTAGGAGGGCTTTCCGCGCCCCAGGTTCCAGAAGTCCCCTCCCACCGGCGCCCCCCACCCGAAACTGCCCACCTGCAGCTTCTCTTCAGCAGAGTCCTCTGGTCCCAGCCCGTCGCTGCTCACACTGGCCTCTGGGCGCCTGGCTCTGGAAGGGGCGGCCCTGGTGGCCGGTGCCTGAGCTGAAGGTAGGAGAAGCAGGAGCTCCCGGAAACTCTTGTCCCCTTGAAGACTGGAGGAGAGTGCTAGCCATTTAGAGTGTTCTACTGGGAAATTAAGTGGATTTAAGATACTCAGCGCCCTAAGGGAAGCTGAGACAGGTACTAGTGTGGAGCAGCTTAGAGAAGAGCCTGGGGCGTGCTCCCCACAAATGTGTATGGGTGAGCACACACATACATATATGTACATAGACGTTTATATAGGGGAGCATATGAGCACACCTACATAGACAAATTTGTGTTCAAGTATAGTTTGCATACAAAAAATATCGAGATAAATAAAAACAACAATGTATATATGGACACACGTACATACACATGCAACCTTAACGACTGGAAAATGTACTCTTAGATGCCATAATGAACACACATCTTCAAGCATACTTACATGAACTTGAGTGGGTAACTAATGACATGCCTAGGGTGTATGGTATGGTCTATTGCTCAATCACCACATATCATCATATTTGGCCAAAATGTCACAAGTGATGAGTAACTGCAGAAGCCTAACTCCTGACCACTGTAGTTATTGTCAAGATTAATGAAGACTAAGCCAACCTGGTGTACATGCCTTTAAGCCCAGCACTCAGGAGTCAGAGGCAGGCAGATCTCTGTGAGTTCAAGGCCAGCCTGGTCTACAAATTGAGTTCCAGGACAGTCAGAGCTACACAGAGAAACCTTATCTTGAAGGAAAATATATATATAATATATATATTAATGAAGCATGCATTTGGAATATGAAGGACCATGTAAATATGCGAATGCTCATTACTCCTATGGTTGACTTCTCTGCACAATGGAGGCATGAGACTAGCAAAGGCGTTCGGGCCAAGCCTGGCCGCTGAAGGTGAGGCAGGGATGGGTGTGAAGGTGGAATAGTCAGCAGCATTACCTCTGCCAGTTTTCTCTGCCTCTTGTGGAAACTCAGCTTCCTCTTCTGCCTGACTGGATCACTGGGTCAGGTTCTGGAGGAGCGGCTCCTGTCATTCAGGTAGACGCCCTTGTCTTCTTTTGTCTTCCCTCCTGTGTCTTTCCCTCAGGTGTTTTCCTTTTGGTTATTGTGAGTTTTGGTTTTGCTTTGCTTTCGCTTTTGTCATGCAAACTCTCATTTTCTCTCTTCCCTTCCCTCCTCTGCATCCCTCAAGATTCCACAGCAGATGTTACCCTCTACATCCTCAAAGATGTCCATGGAAAAGATGTGGGAGGAGGTCACATGCTGTATCTGTCTGGACCCTATGGTGGAGCCGATGAGTATCGAATGTGGCCATTGCTTTTGCAAGGAATGCATTTCTGAGGTTGGGAAAAATGGGGGCAGTTCATGTCCCGAGTGCCGGCAGCAATTCCTGCTCAGAAACCTCAGGCCCAATCGGCATATAGCCAACATGGTAGAAAACCTGAAACATATAACCCAGAATACCAAGAAGGTCCCCCAGGAAAGCCTCTGCGTGAAGCATGGAGAGACACTGCACCTGTTCTGTGAGGAAGATGGGCAGGCCCTTTGCTGGGTGTGTGCCCAATCTGGGAAACACCGAGACCACACCAAGGTCCCTGTTGAAGAGGCTGCTAAGATATACCAGGTGAGGCCTTAGCACAGGGGCACATGTGGGTATAAAGAACATGGCCCTTGGAGAGTGCTGAGTTCCCCGGAATGGTGGCTGAGAGTCACCCCTACATCTGAGAAGTTGGGGGATGGAGGGATACTTTCTTCCTTCACCGAGAGGACCTTGTGCATCCACTACAGCCTTATTTCTCAGGAACAGAGGCTATGCCATGGGAGATTCGATGCGGGCTTCCTGGTGAATTAGCAATGTAATGATCCAGACCCCACTACCCCATCAGTGTAGCTGTTTTTGTCAGACATACTAGGTTTCTTCCTGAGTCATTCCATCTGCCTCCTCCACATCTCTAGCTGGGGACTAGCATGCTGTCTTTTTCTACAGGAGAAGCTTCGCGTGGCTTTAGAAAAACTGAGAAGAGGAAAAGAGTTGGCTGAGAAGTTGGAAATGGATCTTGCAACACAAAGAGCAGACTGGAAGGCAAGAGCCATAGGCTGGGCTGCATCCCATGTCCATGACTGCCTATCCGATGGGTAGAGTTATATAGGTCACTCTCCAAGAATCACCCACACTCTAGATCTCTAGATTGAGAGGACTCGGAAGGAAGGAAGGAAGGAGGGAAGGAAGGAAGGAAGGAAGGAAGGAAGGAAGGAAGGAAGGAAGGAAGGAAGGAAGGAAGGAAGGAAGCTTGTAATCAGGTGAGGTTTCCCCAATCTGGCACAAAGATCAAGAATTACTGGAGAAAGTGTAGGACAGCCACACCATTCCTCTGACCCCACCTCAGGGGATACAGTGTCAACACTGTAGTTTCTGGGCCTGAGGTATCCTGATGGGATCTATCTAAGGCTGAGGTAGGAAGCCCACCTGACCCAGTGGCTGCTGATAGCAGTATACATCTGAAGCTGGGACTGCAGGGACTCACAGCCAATCACAGACTCCAAATGATTAGCAAAGACTAAATCGAGCTATGGTGGCAGAGGAGATGGCCCTGTGTCATCAGGTGACCCTCCTGTTCTGGTATAAAAATAGCCTCACAAACCACTCAGACTCCCGTCTCAGATACAGATGGTTTATTGGAACACCTTTTCCAAGCTGATCGATCAGGGCCACAGTCAGGACTCAGGAGCCTAACTGTGACATCTACAAGTTCTCACAGCAGGGTTTTTATAGAAAGAACCAAATGCAAAAGACATGGGGAAGGCAGTAACACATTTTGGCTAACTAGACAAAATATTATCAGCTAACCTTTTAGCTGATTGGTCCTAAATGAGGTAAGTGAGGTAGGGCTTAGGGTCTTCTAGAGAACATCCAAAGTGTAGCCAGCCAGGTGCGGAGATAAGAAGGGCGCAGCCAGAGTGTAGCCAAGTGAGTAGATAATAAAGGATGAGTTCTGACACTATTGAATCATAGAAAAATATAAGGTCGGCTCGACCCTCTGGCCGGGGCTGCCAGTGCCTGCTACGAACAACCGCTTCCGGGAAGCAGAGTGGAAAAGTTTAAATTTTTGAACTTACTTTCACCTTAGAAACAAAATGGAAGCTGAATACTAAGATGGCTGCAGCTTTGTCTCAAACTACAGCACCTCCCAAGATGGCAGACTGTCCTGGGACCACTTGTTTTCCCGCAGGACTTAGCAGTAGTCCATCATTGGGTATGGGAATAGGTTTTTCTGTCTGTGACTTGCTAAGTAGAAAGACAAAGGGACTCAAGTGTGGGTGTACCTGGGTTTTGGAAGAAAGGTTGAGAAATGCAGCTGCTGAAGCTGTAGTTTACAATAGCCCCAGTGTGCCACTTACGGTGAAGTCCCTGAAGCTGTGTGCAGTGTGTGTGTACGTGAGTGTGCATGCTCGTGTACCCAGACTTAAAGAGCCGTGCGTGTTTAAGGAACGGAAACACCACCACCACCGGGAAATTTTGATAAAAAATAAGAAATGTAAAAGTCTTGTTTTTCCCCTGCCACCACAGAGGAACGTTGACACACAGAAGTCAAGGATCCACGCGGAATTTGTACACCAGAATAGCTTGCTGGCTCAGGAGGAGCAGAGACAGCTGCAGAGGCTGGAGACAGATGAGAGGGAGCACCTGAGACTCCTGGGGAAGAAGGAGGCTGAGCTGGCTGAGAAGAACCAGGCCCTGCAGGAGCTGATTGCAGAGCTGGAGAGGAGGAGCCGGAGTTCTGAGCTGGAGCTACTGAAGGTGCGGCCCGTGCACAGGCACAAGGAGGAAGCCGGGGAAAGCCAGAGCTATTTGGAACCGCTCTTATTGCAAACACTACCGTAATCTTTAGGATATTCTTAAATAACTGAAATGTGGACCCATGGGTGGCTTCCGTTCCACAGAGTACAGATGCAAGTAGCAGCCAGCGGATAGATAGGCTGGTACATCTCCGTCTGTTCACCGCAGCAGGTGCCAGGCATGGGAGCTTGAGCATTGCACTTACCACAAGTCACCGGGATACAGAGTATTACCTATCTTGAGTGATGTTTTTTTGAAAGAATTAAATGAGAAAGTCCACGCTAGTCGTTAGACGAGTAGCCATAAGGATGTTTTTAAAAATACGGTTTATATAAAACTGAACTGTGCCATTTCTCTCCAACACGACCGGTCATGAGAACAAGCCGCTTCTCTTTTCTCTACTCTTTCTCCGTTTATCAAGCCACAGAGGGAGTGGGATCCACAAGAGTGTCCCTATAGCTGTTTCATCTTAATACTTTATGCTGTTTCTGTGAACTACCTACATGATTTTTAACTATTTGCTTCTGCAAATAGTCTCACCCTTTTCTCAAAATAAAATTAACTTTAAAATAATTTTTTCTGAAGCATGGGAACTAAGAAATCATGTATTGGTACTACTGGTTTGTTTTCTAATTTTTCCCATAATGATGTTAACTGCAAATCCCTAAACAGCATACTGATGGCTTACTAGGGTTCAGTGCTACTGTGACCCCATTCCATGGATGAGAAAACTAAGGAGCAGAACAGAGACATTACTGGACTTAGTGAAAGATTCGTGTTAACTTACAATCAGTTTATCTAAGTAGTAGGGGAAAAATTAAGATGAAATACATGCATGATTGTTTTTTTAAAGTCAGTGCATATTATAAATCTTGCATCTACCCACGGTCTGTTAGCCTCACGTTGGATTGCTGTTGACAACATGATCGCCATGTTTCTTTGCTCATACCTGTGTCCCTCTGTCAGATGCACACAGACATTTCTTCCTGCTGTACTGAAAAGCTTATCACATTTATTTGGCTTGGCATTTATTTGGCTTGGCATTTATTTGGCTTGGCATTCTCTTGCCGGTCGCTGACTGGGCCCCCAGGTGCGTTTTAACTGAGCCTAGAAGGCTGCCAGTTCCACCCCTGTGGCTGTCACTTCCTGAGAAAGAACATTCCCACTTGAGCTCACTCTAAATGCAGGAGAGGATTAGCACAAGGCAGGACAAAGCTTTTAACCAACTAACCCTTCCGCCACAAACAACTCAAGCCCATAAATGGCAAGGAGCCGTTCTGAACATCCCGCCTCAACCATTCTCTTCCTGAAACTGCCCCTGGGCTTTGGCCAGGTTGTGCTGTTTGTTTTCCTTTTCGACCATCTTCATGACCAGCTCCCCTCCTCCAGGAACCTAGCCCCTCTAATTTGTTTTCTCAGTCAGTCTCTAAACCCTGGTTGTATCCTAGCTAAAGGCCATATCCGTGTTGGCTTCCCAGATATTCTGCAAACTGCCACATGTCCTTTCTGCTAAGAGGTACTCAGAATTGTCTTTGGGGCCTTGACCCAAGAGAATGCTGCAGAGCAGAACCAGGGGAAGCATGGTGATGTCATGTGTCCCCAGGAGTGACATCTCAGTGGTCAATCAGAAACTCCAGAATTGACTCTCTGTCTCTTCTCTCCTCAGGAGGTGAGGATCGTCCTGGAAAGGTAAGGAGAGGTTTCCTCAGTTAGAAAAGGGAACCGGAAGCTTGTGTACATAGAAATGGCTATTGAGTTAGGCACACATGCATCCCCATTCTCAAAGACCTGCTCCTCTCTAAAATGGTCTCTGGACTCAAAAGGCTAATGGACATCTCAAATGATTAATTACCCAATGTAGTTAGAATGCATCCTATTCATACATTAAAATCCTCCACCAAAAATAAAAGGGAATCTTAGTCTGCTAGGGTCCTCATGTGGAAAGACATTCATAAGTCATGAGTAGAAGCTACAGCATGGCCAAGACCCCCAGGTTCTTCACAGAAGTGACTCAGCCTATCAGATGGTTCCCTATAAAATTAAATAGAATCCACTTAGCGGCAACCTAGGGTTTTGGAAGGAGGTGGAGATTTATTTAAGTTCCCTAGGACTCCTGGGTAAAAATTATTTTTTTCTTTCACATGGACACTGAATGCATGAGTATTTATAAATTTGTATTGAATTTAATTATCACAGCCATCCATGAGGAAAGGCCTCGGGTAGAAGAAGTAGGAAGTAAGATTCTCAACCCTGTTTTCCCCTAGGAGTGGATCCTGGAACCTGGACACGTTAGAAGTTGCCTCCCCAGACCTCGCAAGTGCATGCCACGTGCCAGGGCGGAAGAAGATGCTGAGGACGTGTTGGGGTGAGGTGACTTCTAGAGCAGAAGGGGGTACTGAGAGTGCAGAGTGGATGGCCCTGGGGGCACAGGCTGGCAGCATGGGGAGGAAGTGAGTACAGGAGGAGCAGAGATGCGGGGCTCAGGGTTCCTCCTACCACAGAGGAAGGGCAGGAGTTGCTATGAGTAATTTCCTCACATAGTGAGGTTCAGGGTCACCCCACTAAATTCCCTCACTGCAGGCGAAAAGTTGCTGGCTCACCCAGGCTTACCTGTGATCTTCTCTGTGCAGTTCATATTACTCTGGATCGCAACACAGCCAACCCATGGCTCATCATCTCAAAGGATCGGAGACAAGTGAGGCTTGCAGACACCCATCAGAATGTGCCCGAGAACAAAGAGAGATTTAATAATTACCCCATGGTACTAGGTGCCCAGAGATTCTCCTCTGGGAAGATTTACTGGGAGGTGGATGTGACCAGAAAAAAGGCCTGGGACCTGGGGGTTTGCAGAGATTCTGTACAGAGGAAGGGGCAGTTTTCCCTCAGTCCACAGGAAGGATTCTGGGCCATCTGGCTGTGGAAAAATGACAGCTATGAGGCTGGTACCAGCCCCCAGACCGCCCTCTACCTACAGGTCCCTCCATGCCAAGTCGGGATCTTTGTGGACTATGAGGCTGGCGTTGTCTCCTTCTATAACATAACAGACCATGGCTCCCTCATCTACACCTTCACAGAGTGTGATTTTGCTGGACCTCTGCGGCCCCTCTTCAATGTCGGTTTCAATGACGATGGAAGGAATGCAGCACCTCTAAAGCTCTGTCCACTAAAGATGTGATGATCAGGAGCCAGTACTATCTGGACTCTGTTACCTCCTTGTCCTGATCAAAACCCAGTGACTACTGAAGACCATTTGTGGATACTGTTACCCTCTTCCTGTTGGCGTACTTCAGTCTTGCACTCTGCCTTTTATTGTCCATCTAACTACCCAAAACCATCATCTCTGTAGAGGAGTCAGGGTCCAGAGTGAAGGAACAGCTGGAGATGACAAAAAGCCAGTGTCAGCTGACTTTCAACACCAGCATCCCTGACATCCCGTAGTGGTTCCACCCAGGAAACTCCTCACATCAGACCCAGACTCATCTAGTTCATCCAAAACCATATTCTGCCTCCTTTGTGTGACTATTTTGTTTTCTCTGTTCATGGCCTTACCTTTGGCCAGATGCCTGCCTATTCCTCTGTCTTCTGTGGCTTGCATAAGGACTTCCTGAAAACTGTGCCTCAGTCTGTCCTATGCACTCCTTGTTGATAAAGCTCAAAGTGTCTCTTTCACATTGTGCATCTTTTAGATTGTTTTGTTGTTGTTCCTGGAGGGTTTGGGGGGTTCTTTGTTTGTTTGTTTGTTTATTTTCCCTCTCTGGCATGTTCTTTTCACTTCTTCATCTGTAGACCCAGGTCAAGAATATCTTACAGTGTGGCAAATGAAAGCCAGCATAAAGTAGTGAACGTGGGTCAGATGAGAGCTGAATATAACAATGACGGTATACTTCATGTCCCCAGTAATAACCAAAATTTAGGTGTCATACTAGCCTGGTCAGTGAATCCCTGCAGTTGACTCTCACAAGAAGGGGACAGCTGTGGTCATAGGCTCCCTGCTGTCAGTTTATGGATATGCTATTCCCTGACCCCGTTGCCTTGAAGAAAGTGAAATTGGTAGCTGGACTAGTACACAAACATTGAGATCTCTGAAAATACTGTAAACAGAGTGAAGAGGAAGGATGGATAAATGTGCAGTGAAGAAAACTCGGGATGGCTTTGAATTCAGTCAGCAGCTCCAGAATTTTTTTTTTACTTACACTGTGAATGGAAACAGCTGCCAGAGTCAAGAAACTATAACTGCTCCATTTGTTGCTCCAACTCAAACCAAAGAAACCTCTCAGCTCTAGCAATTCAGTCTCACAGAGACCCTCTTCAACACAGACTACTGCAACTCTAAAGGTTAACCTAGTGTGGGCAGCTAAAGAGGAACATGCCCAAATGCTGCCGCAGGTAAAGGCATTGAAGCTTACTGCCAAGGATGTAAAAGGAAACAGATGTCTACCTCAGAAAGCTGAGAGAAGCACTGAACTGATTGGCTAGGAGAATGAGCAGAGGACTGTGGGATTCTCTGTACCTCAGACGAAGGCTTTGCGGTACCCAATGAAGAAGCCCACGGATAGAACAAGAGTTTCAACAATTGGACCAGAAGAAAACACTTGGATTCTTTTCATTCCAAATCATGGTTAACATGATGTTCCCTGTATTGACCCTTCTTAAAAGATTCCCTTGTGGTCTTGTTTGTCTTAAAAGTAGACTTTGCAGAGGTTACCCTCCTTTCTCAATAACCTCAAGGTCAAGTTTTGCCTTTTTAGCAGAGCAGTGTCTTCTCTGTTCAGGGGAACAAAAGCTGACTATGGGGTTCACCATGTGAGTGCTTGTCACAATGTTTGCTCAAAAAGGTGTTTTGTTGTTTGTTTGTTTTGTGAAATGAACACAAGTGGTGACACCAGTAATGAAATGTAAGCAATTAACTGAACTTTGAGCTAGTGTGAAGTTTGACAAAGAACATCTTGATAAATAAATGACTTAAGAGTATTTCAAATATGCTTCTGTATTTCAAAATATAAAGCAAACCTGACAGATGACAAGTGATCTGCCCACATCTCTATAACATAAAAGTTACCTTGCGAAATGAGAGAAATATCTCCAAATACTGCTTCCAGTTCTGATTAATATTGTCTTTTAAAGTCAAAAAAAGCCTCATGATTTTCCTGAACTTCTTTCATTCAGCCACCTTTCAAATTAACAGACACAAAAAGTATTAAACATTGTATCTGTGCTGGCTCGGGCCATACACCATCCAGCATGGAGAGAGATGGGCACAAAGTGCCACCTGACTAAGGGGCTCTCAGCAGTGAGAGGTGAGAGGGCAGTGTAGACCCTGGTGTAGACAACCCCGGTGAAAGCCACACTTCCAAGAGGATCTGGGCAACGGAAACAGCACTTGGTAGGCTTAAAAAAAAAAGAGGAATGACACAAAGTAGGGTAAGAAAGAAGGCGTGGATTTAGGACGTATAAGACAACTGAGTGATAAATATGATCAAAATACACTGAAATTCTCAAATAATTTTTAAAAGAGACTGGAAGTATATCAAAGTTTCAAAGACACTAAAATTTTAAATATACCTACAATTTATTCAGATATATATGTGTGTATATATATAT
>CM053758.1:75523701-75625041 GCA_028658305.1 Pachyuromys duprasi | reverse complement strand
TCATTTCCAGGTCCCACCATTTGCCTGCAAATTTCATGATTTTCTCCTTTTTAATTGCTTAGTATTCCATTGTATAAAGGTACCATAATTTCTGTATCCATTCCTCAACTGAGGGACATCTGGATTGTTTCCAGGTTCTGGCTATTACAAATAAAGAAGCTAGGAACATAGTTGAGCAAATGTCCTTGTTGTGTACTTGAGCATCTTTTGGATATATGCCTAGGAGTGGTATAGCTGGGTCTTGAGGAATCACTATTCCTAATTCTCTAAGAAAGTGCCAGATTGATTTCCAGAGTGGTTGTACAAGTTTGCATTCCCACCAGCAATGGAGGAGGGTTCCTCTTTCTCCACAACCTCTCCAGCATGTGTTGTCACTTGAGTTTTTGATCTTAGCAATTCTGGTGGGTGTAAGGTGAAATCTCAGGGTCGTTTTGATTTGCATCTCCCTAATGGCTAAGATCAAAAACTCAAGTGACAACACATGCTGGAGAGGATGTGCAGCAAGGAGAACACTCCTCCATTCCTGGTGGGAGTGTAAATTTATGCAACTTCTTTGAAAATCAATCTGGAGGTTTCTCAGAAAGTTGGGAGTAGATCTACCTCAAGACCCAGCTATCTTACTCCTAGGCATATATCCAAAAGACACTCCACAATGACAGCTGCTCAACCATGTTCACAGCAGCTTTATTCGTAATAGCCAAAAACTGGAAATAGGCTAGATGTCCCTCAACCAAAGAATGGATAAAGACAATGGGGTACATTTGTACAGTGGGATACTACTCAGCTATTAAAAACAAGGAAATCATTAAATTTGCAAGCAAATGGATGGAACTAGAAAATATCCTGAATGAGGTAACCCAGAAGCAGAAAGACACACATGACATATACTCATAAGTGGATATTGGCCATGAAGTACAGAATAGCCATCCTACAATCCACACACTCAAAGGTGCTAAGTAATAAGGAGGGCCCAAAGGAGGATGCGTAAATCTCAGTCAGACAGGATGAGCTGGGGTTGGATGGAAGGAGAGGAGGTCCTCCCCCGTTGGTGGACTTGGAGGGGGCGGGGAGGAGATGAGGGAGGGAGGGGGAGAGTGGGACAGGAAGCTAGCATAACAGTTTTCTGAGCGGCTTCACACAGCAGCTCATGAAAGCAGATACAGAGACGCATAACTAAACATTAGGCAGAGCTCAAGGAATCTTATGGAAGAGGGGGAGAAAGGATTGAAGGAGCCAGAGAGGTCAGGAACATTACAAGGAAACCTATAAAATCAACTCACCTGGACCCACAGGGGCTCACAAAGACTGAACCACCAACCAGAGAGCATCCGTGGGACGGTTCTAGGCCCTGCACACATATGTAACAGATGTACAGCTTGGTCCTCACGTGGGACCTCTGATAGCAGGAGCAGGGGCTGTGTCTGACTCTGTTGCCTACATTTGCATCTCTTTCCCATAACTGGACTTGTCTAGCCTCAATAGAAGATGTGCCCAGTCCGACTTGAGAGGGCAGGCTGATACCTATGGGAGGTCTACCTTTCTCTGGGAAGAAAGGGAGGGGGACGGTGGGAAATGCGGGAAGGGGAGAA
Source organism: Pachyuromys duprasi (assembly GCA_028658305.1). Lineage (NCBI taxonomy): Eukaryota > Metazoa > Chordata > Mammalia > Rodentia > Muridae > Pachyuromys > Pachyuromys duprasi. The sequence goes on along the minus strand of CM053758.1, from coordinate 75,623,452 downwards.
GAGGGACTGGAGAAGAAGAGGGGAGTGAGAGGAATGGACTGGGAGGAGAGGACAGAGGGGAACTTCCTACTAGGAGGTAAAGTTAATTAATTAATTAGTGAAAAGAGAGAGATGAGTAGCAACAAAGTTTCCCTATCTTGCTCCTTAGGTAGGAATACCATAGAGTGACAAAGGGCAAAAGAACTCTGGGTCCTTAACCGTTTTTTGCATTAAAGGCTTGCTTTTTTTAACACATGTTTGGGTCACAAGGCCAGCATGCTAAGCCCTACGACCAGATCAGGATAAAACTAGGCAGGTTCAAAATGGCTACACAAATGACAAAGTGTGAACAAGGAAAAACCTCAACTGCTGAAAAATGTTCTTTGTAAGTCCTCCAAATCAATTCTGATGTTCTATATCCTGTCAGAGCAAAATCACATTTGCTCTTAATTAAGCCTGATTCAGGATCTCACCAGCTGAACTGCAGACAAGACCTCAGCGTGGGGTTTTTACCAGTCGCCTGGTTCCTCTGACCTTTTGCTGTTGCCTGCAGGTACCTGATGGGTAACCATATGAGATAAAGGCTTTGCTTTGTCTTCATACTGTGTGTGTCCCTTTGCTGCCTCAGCACTTGAGTCAGATCCTGCTCAACTCTGCATGTAGACGCGTTAGTCATTTTTTTTTAATTTTCCAGATGGGAGCAATGGCACACACACTTTATCCCAGCACTCAAGAGGGAGAGGCAGATGAATCTCTTGAGTTCAAGGCCAGCCTGGTCTACAATTAAATTCCAGGACAGCCAGAGCTACACAGAAAAACCCTGTCTTGCAAAAGAAAGAAATAAGTTTTTTTCCAAAACTGTGCTCTAGAGTTAACTTGGCATGCTTTCTGTTTGAACCTGGTATATGTTTCTTCTCCCAACCCTTGAGCCTTCTTGGCAATTGAAAGACATACAGTCTCTCAGTTTGATCATATGAGCCATACCAAACCATGAGACCAAGATATTTGTGTAAGACAATGAGTTGCTTAGCAGTTCCTGGTTTCAGTTGCTATCTGTAAGCTGCAAACCCAAATCCAGAGTGACTATGCACAGGAAAGAAAGCACCTCCACCGTGCCCACGAACAATGGGAAATTAGCAAGCTTTAGCTTACCCCGCCTTCAGATCAATACAAGTGTAGAGCTCTTCACCAATATGCAGCCTGATCCCTATCTCCAGGATGCTGAAGTCAGGCCACTGGAGCTGAAGGCTAAGTGCAAGCCTGAGTCTCACTCCTACTGTTCCCATAGCCCAATAACTTCCTGGTTTTCTACAGATTCTGAATAAGGCCTTCACCAGGCACTCAGTCTGCCAGCACCTGAGTGTTGAAATACCCACCCTCCAAAACTGTGAGAAAAGCATGGTAAGCCAGCCAGTTATAGCAAGCAGAGCAGACAAGGAGCGAGCCTCAAGGTGACGTCATCCCTGACCAACCCTACCTGACCCAAGTGCAGGCATCGCAGTCAGAGGGTACACCACCGTGTGGTGGACTTCACAGCTAAGATTAGCTGCTTCCAGACAAGTAGCGCCGTTGCTTTCTAGACTGAAGGGACAAGGACATCAAATTGGGAGGAGGGGGTAATTCTGGGGTAGATCTACACCCGTGGAGAACAGGAAGAAGCATCGGAAGCTGCCCTGCTTTGGAGGCAGTGAGAGCCGCTCCCACCAGTGTGGCTGTCCAGAGAGCTCAAGAAAACCCTTCTCAGAGTCATCCTATCCCAAGAAGGCTTGGGTTCTCTGCTGGGACTAACAACGCCAAACATGGGTTCTACTATCCCGGGCAGTTGGTTTGGGGGTTTAGTTTATTGTTGATTTGATTGTTGTTTTGTTAGGGATTTTGGTTTAGTTGGTTGTTTGGTTTTGGTTCTGCTTGTTTTGTTTTTGCCTTGTTTATTGATGCCAGATCTAATGTATCCCAGGCTAGTGTCAAACTTGCTGTAGTCAAGGATGAGCTTGAACCTCTGTTGGATCGGTTTCCACCTCTAGAGCTTGTATTACAAGTGCCTCCAAGCCCTAACATGACCTCTTGACATCTTAATCTTAATTTTCCCTTGGTAAGAAGTGAAAGAGTAATTGGATGTAAGCTAGAACACAGGCAGAGCATTGCTGCCAGGTAATAAAGCTGAAAACTGTGAAGCACCAGGCATGTTCACCCAAAACGTTTCCCTACAGCGCCATCAGCCTCAGCCTGGCTCCAAGTTTATCGGGTTCATCTTAAAATCCGAGAGGTGAATCAGGAGCGATGTTTTGCCATGGAGGACACCGAAGTCTCGGCCTATTACCCCCGGAATTGGCAGGTGTTGAACCACTGCGCCTTTCTGGCTCGCGCTGGCCGGGTGTGTCTCTGCAGCCGCGCTCACCCGCAGGTTCCGTGGACTCGGGCGCCCCCGCGCGGCTACGCGCACCGGCTTCGGGCGCCGGGTCCCAGCGGCGCGTCTGCGAGGCCCCGCGCTCCCGGCTTGCGGCTGGCGGCCCGACCCGCCGCCTCCCCGCGGGCCTCGTCGCGCACGGGACCGGATGTTTACGAGCTCGCCAGGCTCCCGAGGGCCGCCAGCCGACGGCCAGCCCGCGCCGCTAACGAGCCCCAGCGGAGCGCGGCGGAGGCCCGGCCTTGGCAACGTGGCGCAAGCCTGCGCGAGCCGCCTGCAAGCTCCCGGCTCCCCGGAGGGGAGGCAGCTGCGTGGCCACAGAGACCGGAGCTTGGGTCCACGGCGTTTTTCGGGCCTGATCCCCAGATCCACCCTCCCGGCCCATCCAAAAGCCTTGGCCGCCAGACCCTGGCCCCTGGCCCAGTGACCGGTCCCAGTGACCGCCAAGGGGAAAAGGGGGGAAAGTGATAATTGTATCTCAGACTGGGGCCCGTAGTTGTTCAGCTTACACTCCAAACTGAAAGGGCTGGGGAGCCATCAGCTAACCTCTGGCCAAGATCTAGATGGGGGTCAACCAGAGCTCCACCCCAGAAAACATTTTCGTCTATTAAAAAGCTAATATCTGTTGTCTGGGTGCCAGGAATTGTGTGGAGAATTAGTCCTAACAACAGTTGATTCCCATTCACAGAAAGGACTCAATCCTAAATCCACGTGGCCACATGAAGACCCTGAGACCCACAGTGACCACCAGTGACTGAGGCAAAACAAAAGCCCTGTGAGTTTGGCTGGGTAATTCCAGCACTTTGGAGGCAGGGACAGAAGGACATAGAGTTGTCCTCCACTGCGTAGCCAATTAGAGTAGAGGCTAGCCTGGGCTCTGTGGGACTCTGCCTCGAAAAAAATCTTAAAGGGAAAAAGAAGCCTTTCGTTTTCCTAAGTGTCTTCCAGGGCACACACACACACAACACATCTTGGGGGGAGGAGAGGAGCTGACAATTTCTTTTAATAAGTTGGTGTCTTTCAGAGGGGAAAGGGGGCTCTCTGGGTTTAATTCTGTGTAGTTCACGCTTATTAGAACAGAACATCCTCTCTTTCAAAAGACACTGCATGGGAGTGAGCTGAGGCCCAGGCAGTCTGTGGCCAGGCCTGTGCTGGGAGTTATGTCAGGATCGATACTGCCTCTCCACCATTCCTGTGGGGCAAATCTCAGGACTGAATCTTCATCAATAAAGCTCATTTTCTTTGAGAGGGTCTCTTCTTCTAGGACCTCCCTCTATCCAAATCACCACCACAGACAACCCCACAGATAATGAAATGGGGACAAGATTTGAATTTAAACAGCTTCTGGTTGGATCCCAGCACCACAGTTAACCAGCTGTGTGACTTTAGACAACTGATTCAACCATCAGGTCCCCTCAGTAGGAAAGCAACCTCACTGTCTTCTGAGACCTGACGTGGACTAAGGTCAGTTACAGAACACTTGGACAGGGCCCAGTCTGTTATAAGAACTCAGCAAACCCTGGGTAACACCTCTCCTTCTGGGAACCCTTCCCTAACTCTGCCTCCATTCCACCTGCACACGGGCCAGAAGCTCCTCTGCTAAGGGTTTATCCCACCTCAGCCTGCCACACCTTTGCCCTGAAATTATGGTCTTATGTATCTGAAACCCCCAGTAAAAGTTATCTCCAAGGGCCAGCCTTGTTCACTGCTCTATCCCCAGGGCCTGATACCATCAACCTTGGCACACAGTAGGCACCCACTTGATGTCTGGAGGATCAATAGATGGATCATATTAACTAGAAAAAAATGGTGTTTATTATTTAGAGCCCACCACGCCTGAGGCCCGGGTCCAGCATTGCACCTGGATTCTAACTCATTCGAATGCGTTAGACCAGTATGAGGTGAATGCTAAAATTTCCTTGAGTCAGGGGCATCGGAATGCCCCCAGTAAATAACAGAGAAAGGGTATGTACCCAGTCTGGCTTTGGAGTCTGCACGCAGGTATGGAGATGGATGCCTGCCTGCCCCTCACATAGCTGCTGAGATGGCCTTGCAATGCCCCCTTTTCCCTAACCCTGTATCTCTTCCCATCTGTGCAGTGAGGGGCGGCCTGGTTATGGACAGGGCCCTTGACTGCCTGATGGCCCAGGAAACAGTGGGAGAATAAGGGGAGGGGGACTTTGGCTAAAGGAGACCTAGAAACAGCATAGTCAATAGGTCAACCCAGCCTGAAGAGTGGACTCAGTGGTCAGCAGAGCAAGAAAGCCCACACCAATCTTCATGAGCACCCAGGTCAGAGCTGGCTCTAGTTCAGCTAGGAATAGAAGCCAGCGTCAGGCTCACAGCCAGGCTAAGAACAACCACTGCTGAGTAATCAGCGCTTCAGTTTGTGTCATGTCATCTGGTCCTCATGTCAGCCCTGTGACTGTTAATCCTGAGAACGAAGGCCTGGGAGAGGCCTGGACCTGTTCCAGAGTCACACATGGCCGGTGCTGATTGACAGAGCCATTTAAACTACAGCCTGTCACACACTAAAAATCGCTCTGTCTCTTTAAGTGGGGAGCAGCCATGGCCCGGGGGCCATGCCTGCGCAACTGGCAGGCAAGTCGGAGAAGTAGCCACTTCACTCATTAAAAGTTTGGCCTGGCAAAGTGGGCACCTGGGGCAGATGGGACTCTCTGGGATCCAGGCCTCAGCTGGACCGGGCTTTAGGTCCAGGCTACTGTAATTGGGCCCCAGGTGTCCTGCTGAGTGTGCGTTCCTCATGGGGAGCGTGAAGGGGCCACCAAGGTCCAGTTCATTATGCCTTAATTAGTGGCAAATCACTTGGCAGCCCCAGAGACACCGTAATGAGCTCAGAGTAGAAAAGTTCGAGCACCTGCAACTTTCTCCCCAGTGGCCCACAACTTTCTCTCCTGTGGCCAAAACTTTGCCCAACCCTGAGGGACACCAATGTCCCTGCCGCTGCCCAGGTTTCTCCAGGTTGCTCAAACCCAGTGTACCATGAGAGGCTGGTGTAAGTGCCAGTCACTGCCCGGCCATCGGAGGCCCTGCTAGCTCCTCAGGGCCTCAGGTTGGCCTCAACTTGGTGAGAGATGTGCTGCCCCCTACCCTGTCCTGGGACACACACAGGGTTAAACTACAGCACTGAAGGTGCAAAGATGTCTCGTTGCCGCCCTGACAGTGGTCCCCTACCCAAATGGCAGATCACAAGTGCCCCCCAACTGCCTGCACCTCATGTCTTTTCCTCAGCAGCCTCAGGAGGGAGGGAGGGTGATGCAAAGATGCTGCCAGCATCAAGCAGAGGGAAACACACATGCAGTCCACAGGCCTCAGAAGATCGTTAGGAAGCGAGTGTTCTCATCCCTAATCATAGATAAACAAGCCAAGTCCCAGACACTGCACAACCACCCACCCCGTGCAACTGCCTCCCTGCAGAGAGCGGTAGCTTTGGACTGGGACCAGTTTGGGCCCGGTCCTGACTATGCTGCTACCTGTGTAAATGCACGTAGGATATGTTTTCAGCATCCTGAGTCTCTGTATATGGGAGGAAGGCTTTTAAGCACATATAATGCATAAAAGTGTGACATTACATCAGTGTCTATGAAATGCCTGTCACAGACCTAGCCCAGGGTAAATTTTTTTCTGTGGTTAACACTATGCAGTATCTTAATAAAATGGGGGAGGGAACCACAAAATTTTTGTTCGTATGCTTTTTTGAGACAAGGTTTTTCTGCATAGCCTTGGCTATCCTAGACTCTTTCTGTAGACCAGGCTGGCCTCGAACTCACAGAGATCTGCCTGCCTCTGCCTCCCTCCTCCCTGAATGCTGGGATTACAGGAGTGCGCCACCACGCCCTGATGGGGACCACAAAATTTGATGCCAATAATTCTGAACATATCTCTTCTCCCTTAGACCATGTCAGGTTGGACAGCAGGTCCCAAGTCTTGAGTCTCCTAGAGGCTCTCCTTACCCTCTTCAGGCAGGCATGGAGTCTCATGAAGAGTTAGACTGGGAAGTACGGCAGCATGGTTCGCGCTAGGGTAGGGACAGGGGAGGCAGGTTGGGCACCAGTGTGAGGGGTCATAACCTCAGCCTCATCATCTCTCTGGTGGATGCACAGTCCCTGCTCCACGGGCTACCATGAGAACAGGCTTGAGAGGCGTGGATCTAGAGGAGCATGCTCTGCACATTCTATTGCTGAATAGAATTATCCTGAACCGTCTCACACGAGAGGCCGCTGTGCTTCCAAAGAGCAGAGAACAGCAGGCCTGAGAAGGACAGAGAAGATGGGATTGGCAGGATGCTTCTCCTGCCTCCATACAAGCATTCAAGTCCAAACAAACCCAACCTGAGGAAAAGCAAAGAGCTTGCTATGAAATACAACTTAAAATGTACTCCACATCACCTTCCTTCACATGGGGGCCTCACACTCTCTCTGAGGGAGAAAACCCTCACATGCCTTCATGGACCTTTGAGGAAGGGATGAGATCAGTCACCCCAGTCTTCATGATGGGAATTCATGATAGGACCAGAACTGAGGACAGAGGACTTAGGCCTCTGTTCCCTGATGGGCCTGTACCCAGGAGTCAGCAGACAAAAGCGGGCCTGGAGCCTTCTCAGGACCCCGAATCGTTAGTGGTCTTTTGTTTCCACTTGGTTTTCTGGCCTTCTTGTGAGTCCTCTCCAGGACCAAATCTGAAAGATGAGTGAGGATTTGGGGGAAAGGAGAGAGTTTAGGGTCCAGGTGGGCGAGTGTGTTAGTTTCCTTGCTTGATACTGTGACAAAATAACTTATGGAGGCAACTTAAGGAAGAAAAGACTATTTGGTTTCAGAAGGCGCAGTTCACAGTAGTTAGAAAGGCTTGGCGATGGCTCATCTATTGATGGCAAGAGCTTGCACTTACCACTTCTCACATCCTGGCGAAATAAGAAGCAAACAGCCCAGAAGTCAGCTTGACTTTCAAAGTTCTACCCTTAGTGGCCTGTGTCCCCCAGGGCCCTTCCAGAACAGCCACCAGCTGATGACCAAATTTGTTCAAATGCAAGCCCTTTAAGGCCCTTCACATTCAAACCATAAGAGAACAAAGGACCAAAGTTGGCCCAAAGTCCCCTAGAGAAGATTGCCTGGAGCTCAGAGAAGCCATAGCACCCAACACTGGTAAACATGAAACCAACTTCGATGGGGTTTAAAGTCAAATGGCCCAGGTTCAAATCCCAGCTCTGCTGCCTCCTGATTGTGCAGCTATGGAAAAGCCCTCATCTGTCTCCTCTTCTGTTAACAGGGTTGTAAAATCAGTGACAGAGTCTCAGGTGTTATTTATAGATTCCACACTGTGTGTGCGTATGTGTGTCTGTGCTCTCATTTGACCCTGTACAGACAACTGTATGCTATACCTAGTCTAGGCTCAGAAAATATGGAGGAGAGAATGAGTGGGGCAGAGGATGGGTGAAGTCGGTGCTATCATTGTGCTCATTCATCAGAAGAGTATTCTGAGTCTCAAAAGGGGGGAAATAACTTCCAGGAGCATTCAGAACCAAAACAGAATCCAGGTCCCCTGCTCTGTGCGCTGGAATGGCCAGAGAGTCCTTTAGAGGGTATGTAAAAGTGTACAGGGAAACAAGGACATCTAGCAGTGAAGGGGCTCTAAACCAGCCCTACCAGGCTCAGACAGCTCAGACAGCTCAGACCAGGGCAGAGCCACTGCCTTGTGGGGTGTGATGCTTGGGCGCCATCTCGTGACATTTCTGAGAAGTGCAGCCTGTGACTAATGAGACAGAGAGACCAGAGGTCTATTGGTCCACAGACCCTGGGGGAGGCGCCAGGTCCAGACTGGACTGGAAAGGACAAGCAGCTCCAGAGGCCTCACCCACAGATCAAATGGTCCCATAGTTAAGTCGTCGTGCAGACTGGGAAGAGCTAGGATGTGACATGGGGTTACTGGGTTTCCATCAGGGTGGAGGCCTCGGGCCAGCCTTGGCTGACCTTTCACTTGCCTGGACACAGCTGTCATATCACAACGTCTTCAAGTTTTCTTCTGCTTACAGCCTGAGGTCTTCAGCATGGTGTCTGGCTTGGGGGGACTAGGGAACTCAGTCCAAAGCACTGAGGAATAGCTTCCATCTCTTCTTTGTACACGAGACCCACGGTGGAGGGAGGTAGGGGAGGCCTTACTGCCAATCACACAGCAAGGTCCTGACAGGTGGGCCCAGCGCCCAAGCCTGAAGACTATCAGGCTTAAAACTTCTCCATAAATCCCTCTCCCACACAAACCTCCACCAGCCACTTAAAAAAAAACAGCAGAGGCTACACCGTGAGCCACGCATTTCCTCAGCACAATCCCTGTTCTCCTGCTCCTCCATCCCAGCAGAGCGACCTCCGGCTTGTGCCCAAGCTGAGGGTCTTCTAGAAGGAGTAGCCATATCAGAACCCGAGTTGATTCCAAGTACCAGCTAGTACTGACCAGTACAAAGTCCCAGCCAGGGGCAGCTCTCTGGTCTGTTGCATCTGGAAGAGGTTTGATGACCATTGCTTTACAAAAGCTTGAGGCTCAAATAACTTACAGTGTCTAGGCTTAAACATCAGAACACTGGAGAGGGTAAGTCAGGAGGCTTGCAGCTGGCTCCTTCTCGCCTTCTTGCCCGTTTTCTTAGTAAATTTCACAACTTTATGAATAGTTACATTTTTTTATAAATGTTCTTTTTTTTCTTTAAGACAGGGTCTCACTACACAGCTCGGACTCACCTCGAACTTAATATGTAGACCAGGCTGGTCTTGAACTCACAGAGATCCACTCACCTCTGCCTACCAAGTGCAGTGATTAAAGGCATGGCAGAATACCCTTGGGGTAAAAGGGAGGGAAGGCAGGCTGAGATATTTTTTAATTGTAGCACTCCTTATATTTAGCAAATTCCCAATCCTTTCCTATGATTCCAGTTATACCATATTATTTAGTAGCTGTGAAATGCCATATGTACACATATGTGGGGGTTTTTTTGTTTAAACACTTTTCTTTTTAATAGTTTTATTAATTCTTGAAGAATTTCAGGCAATGTACTTTGGGTTGGTTTGGGTTGGTTTTCAGGCTGTCCAGGAACTCACTCTGTAGTCTAGGCTGTTCTAGAACTCAGAGATCTACCTGCCTGCACCTCTGAGTGCTAGGCTGAAAGGTGTGTGCCACCACATAGGGCTTCATACAAAGTACTTCGATCATGTTCACCACGTACTCCTCCCTCTAACTCCTCTCTGATCCAGACCAACCCTAGCTTCCTTAGCATACCTTCAACTTTATACCGCTTCTTTTTCTTTTTTAATAACTCATTGTGCCCAATCTGTTGTTTTCACATAGTTCTGGATATGGGGTCTCTCCACTGGACAGTGTTGGGACTGTCAGAGGCCACAACCTTAAGGAAAACTGACACTCCCTCCTCCGGAAGCCATCAACGATCCACAGCCCTTCTCCCTCCGTGCTAGAATGCTGGCTGGTTTGGTCTTGTGTGGGTCCTGTCAAGATTTTAAAGTCCAGATGCTAGAGAAATGAGAAATGTCCTTCACCATGGAGGGTGTATTTTCAATCCTGTTTTCTTGCCTGCTAAGAAAGAAACCTTTACTGTTCGCTCTTCCGTGCCTTAGAGAAAAATTCTTCTTGGGAGCACACACAGACACACACACACACACACACACACACAATGATTGCCTTGGCGATTGGGATCAAAGGGAATTCCCCTATCCACATCTGTAACATCCATACCCAGCTCCATGCCCTCCTCCCTCTGCCCAGGCCCCTCCAATCAAGGCTATGTTGAACCCCCAAGCCTGTCTGCCCTTCTCTGCATGGAACAAAATTTGATGGAAGCCATTTTCTTGGGCCATTTACCTAAAGCCTGGGATGCTCCCTCTGTCCCTTCTCTGAAAGAAGTGCCAAGACTGGAGGAACAGCGAATCACACAGGGGCCAACACCCATTTTTAAGACTGTGCCCAGTAACAGTGGCAGTGTAAGGCTGCAAGAACAGGGTGAGCAAGAGGAGGGAAAGCTACCCCGCGTCCAGGGCACGGAAAAGGCATGTCCTGTGCCCCAGACACTAGGGTGGGCACCAGAAACTGAGGGTGGGGGATACAAGCCCTGTAATCCCAGGACTTGGGGTGGAAACAGGTGAATCCCAGTCTAGCCGAAACAGTGAGCCCTAGCCTCCTGAGACCCTGTCTCAAAAACTACCTCAAGAAACAATATAGAAGACACCTGATAGCAGCTTCTGGCCTCTGCATGTTCACACACTGGCGAACGTGCATTCACACATAACACACGGACCAGAGACAGACAGACAGACAGACAGACAGACAGACAGACAGACAAAGGCCATGAAGCCACCTAATCTAACACCCTCCTTTTCATAGAGGGGACAGAAAGGCCTGGTGGTGACTAGCCCAAGGACTCCCAGCCAGAGCCTGGCACACCTCAAGAGTCTAGATTCCCTTCTCCCTGTGGTCCCCTGTCAGTGCCTCCTGGGGTCACATGTTCCATTTCTCTGGGTGAGAGTTCAGGTTTGAGGGGTGTAGATGTAAGAGAGATACAAGTTCAGAAGGCCCTAGTGAGCGCCGCACAGAGGATGGGTGAAGGACTTCCGTGAGACCTGACTCCGAAAAGCCTCCCATCCCATCCACTCTACGTGCCCCAGCTATATCCCTCCCATTTCTGTACACACAGATTTTCCATGCCAACCAGCCCCCGACGTCAAGTCTTTGCACGTGTGGGGTGAGGGACTTCAGACCTCACACCTTGGTTTGCTGTCTATTGTTGTGGTGAAACACCGAGAGGACATTGTTTCCATTCACACTCTATAATCCACCCCTGAGGGAAGCCAGGCCAGGAATTCCAGGGAGGACCCTGGAAGCAGAGCTGAAGCAAAGACCGAGGCTAGCACTCAGCTGCCTTTCCTGTCCCTCCCAGGACCACCTGCCACATGGTGGCAGGTCCCAGACTGAGCTGGGTAAACAATCAAGAGAATACCACACAGACATGCCTACAGGTAAATCAGATGAAGATAATTTTTTTTAATTGAGGGTCCCTCTCTCCAGATGACTGTAGTTTATATCAAGTTAATAAAAATTAACCAGCACACCCCACCAGAAACAAAGTGGGGCATAAGAGAGGGGCAGAGGATCTGACCCCGCTGACCATCTCCACCAGAAGACATCTGGGGAGCAAGTTTAGAATAGAACACTATAGAGACCTGGAAAGAGGGGTGATGGACACAGGGGCTCCCCATGGTCCTGGGATAGTGTGAGGACCATGGAGGGGTTGACAAGCCAGGTGAGCTGACTAGTGTCCCTCTACAGTGATGGCACACAGTGTTGGAACCAGCCCCAAATCCCCTCCTGCGTAAGGAGGAGGAGTCTGGCAAAATCAGGCAAGGAGCCTTCCAGCGCTGATGCTGCCTTCTGTTCAAGAGCAAGCATAAGCCAGGTGAGGCCTGGGAAGAAAAGGCAGAGGACGAGGCAGAAGGCAGGGCTCACAGCATGAGGAGGGTGGGGAGGGGTTCCTCTGGGGACAGACTGAGGAGGAGAGACTGCAGGGTGGGAGTCTACACTTGGCGAGGTTGACAGTGAGAGCCACGGCAGACTTTTAGGTGATGAAGGAAGAAGCAAAGTGAAGTGAAGTAGGGGTGACCTGAAATGAAGGCTTTAGTAGCAGGCTGAAGAGGAGACTGGAGAAGAGACTGACAGCAGCGTGCGTGAAGAGAGCCAGGGGACCTAGCACAGCTGTAATGGACTTCCCAGAAAGATGGCGTAAAAGAAAAGCATGAGGTCAGGTAAAGGGAGTCAGTCCAAGGGTGACCACATCGCGCTTCAGATGCCTGTACCCAGTTTTTGTTCCCCGTCCTGGCTGAACTGTCATGGGGACCTCAGGACCTGTGTTCACCACCTCGCTGGACATTGCCAACCTGCAGGACGATCTCTCAGTCTGAGAGGGGGTACTCACCCTGCCCAAGGAAGCCCTAAACCAAAGAAAAGGCATAGCTGGTGGTCAAGGGTTTGAAGGAGCCCTGAGTGAGTGGTGTCTTTCTATCTGAGTGGTACCCAGCAACCATGGCTGTTGTTTTCTAAGGGAAGGCTTGACGCCGCCCTTGAAGCCTTCCTGGAATAACCGTAGCTTTACATAGGCAGTCCGGGGCTTTAGACCTCTACAAGACAGGACAGAGCCCTTGTACCCCACCATGACCATCACATGTACACCTGCATAAGACCTCCGGACCAAGGCCCCCCTCACTAACCCTCTCCTTTTTTCACATTCCACACATAAGGGCTTTCTGAGCTGTATGACGGCCGGTGGAACCTATGAATGTGATCTTATTTGGAAAGGGGGATTTTGAAGATAAAATTGAATGAAGGATCTCATGAGCTCCTTCTGCTATCCAGAGAGAGCCTGCATCCAATGACAAATGTCTTTTTAAGGTGGAGGGGGTGGAGCTTGTGAATATGGGCAGAGGTTGGTGTTAAACTGCACAGACCAAGGAAGCCTAGAGCTGCATCCAGATGGGAGAAGCAGAGAGTGTGCTCTCTCCCAAAGGCACCAAGGAAGGATGGCCTGGCAGAAATCTGGGGATGCCAGCCACCAGAACTGTAAGGGGAAACCTATGTGGCCCTGGCTGTCCCAGAACTCACTCTTTAGACCAGGCTGGCCTCAAACTCACAGAGATCTGTCTACCCCACCCCCATCCCCACCTCCCTGAGTGCCGGGATTAAAGGCATGCACCACCAAAAAAGAAACCTTTTTGTGGCTTGAAGCACCTGGTTTGTGGTCTTTTCTTGTAGAGCACTTGGAAATGAAAAGAGAGATTAAAGAAATGCAAAGCATTCTCACTGAGGTCTGAGTCTGGTGTGAACTGACCAAGTGGGAACTGCCACTGTCCGGGGAGCAGAGAAGAAGACATGAGAAAGGCATCTTTGTGAACCATTGAATGACAGTCCCAGAGGCCACCCCAATGAAGAAGAGCCATGTACAGACAAACTGCAGGGGCCCTAGCAGCTCAGTGAGAAGAGCAAATGAGGAGACAAGTCCTGGGCTGCATGCCACAGGGAGCAGTCACATGAGATGTACTTGGCCCAGTGTGAAGAGGCTCTTCTCCCAGTCAGCCTCACATCCGAGCCTGAGTGGTAGAGACCTTTGGCTCCCCAGTGGGTACCGCCTCGCTGCCTCCTCAACCGATCACTGCTGAAGCAAACTCCCCGCTCCAAGCCACACAGTCTTGTTTGGTTTCTGCCTTGCTGTTCCCTTCACCTTCATCCATGGCTTTTGGGATAACCCCACATCCCCATGCCCATGCCCAAAAGTGTCCCTGACCCCCGTGCGAAGCCATGTCTTAACCACAGAAGCTGTCTTCCCACCCTGGACAGCTGCTTCCCAGCTTCTCAGGCCCAGCTCAGATGTCCCCTCCTCCATGGACTTTTCCAGAGCCTCATCTGTTCCTTCCTAGTCCCAATGTGGAAGCAAGACAAAATAGTGAGTGGAGGGGTGGAGGGAAGCAGGGGGCCAGGTGGTTGTCACGGCATTGCCATGGGTCTGCAAAGGAATCTCTGCAACTCACCTAAAAGCACCTATCACTAGATACCAAACCACTAATACGGGGTGATAGGACCCCCGCCTCAGCAGGACCTCACACTCCTCATTCTCCTGCTTGCAGTTGTCTCCTCCCATAGAGTCCATTAAGAGCCCCACTGATCCTTCAACACCCTCCCACAAGCACCATACACACACACACACACACACACAAATCATGCCCAATAGAAGTTGCCTTATCCTTGGGTACTGGCTCCTCGATTAGATTATGTCTGCCAAACTAAACAACACCTTTCAGTCCACTCCCTGGCAGAGCCGCGCAGGCTGCAAACTGAGCTTGGGACTCTAGTTCCAGAGCAGGGACAGTGAACAGCACAGACCACAGGGAAAGCCTAGATGTCAGGGGACCAGGTTGGTTCCTCGGCCCTCCTAGAAGACCATGGGTCAGGCCCACAGGCAGAGCTGAAGCCTGAGCTCCCAGGGGAGCGAGGAGGGGCTCATTTAATGGTGCTCAGGGAGCCCCAGTGCCTCTCTCTGCTCCTGGCTATGCTTGGGTGAAAACCAGCTCCTAAGGAAGCGTGGTGAGTAGCAGGGTGGAGGCATTTTGTGGGAGATGTGCGCGGCAGTGGCTTAGGTCAGCCCTAGCTACCCACTCCAGTGTCTCCATCACACACTTCCCCGTCCACGCTGCTGCCTCCTCAGCCTCACCCCCAGGCTCAGGTCTCCTTGAAAGGAAACTATTTTCTATGTCCCCCTTTTTAGAGACTGGATCTCATCCCAGTGGAAATCGAGCAGGGAGCTTATTTCACCCATCACCTTTCCCTTTGTCCTATAGCTTCTTCCACAGGAGGAGATTCAGGTGTCTCCTTTGAGGCTGATGGCAGGGATGGGGGCTTGGCTTTGGAGCTCCATCCATCTCTGACCTGATTCCCATGTTCCAACTTTATGTCATTGATCTATATCTACCACAGCTGCCTTTCTTTTGGATAAGTCAAACTCAGCTGTTTGAAATCCAGGCCTCTGAGCCCACCAGCTCAGCATCCCTGGTCCTTGTGTGGTGCTCAGCCTCAGATCCTGTCCCTGGAGTTGAATTAGAGACCTCTAAACAGTACACTGGGTTCCCATCGCCCTGTTGGTCTTCCCCGCTAGACTCTAGGAAATGTGGGCACTGGGGTCACATCTAGGGCCCATGTGAAGTCCACGTGACCAGTAGAACAACTGGGATATAACAAATGTCAAAAAGAAGTATTAATAATAAATGGATAAAGGGCCATTTCCTGAGCCTGTGAGTCCTAAACAAGCAAGCCACATTGTACTTACTAAAGAACAGGTACTACACTGATAAAGTACAGTGACATGTAAAATACCATTCCCTTTTCAGTTTTTTAAACATGATTCTGGAAATTCTGGTTTATGAAAAAAAAAAGACATAAAACAGAAGTAAAATCCACTTCTTATAAACAGAAGAAAACTAAGTAACTATCCTGAATACCCAACGGAATCTCTTGAAAACATTTTAATTAATAAGAGAATTTTTAAGTAATAACATAAATGTACAAAAAAATATCATTGCTATATAAAAGGATTCAAAACTGCTACCAGATTGTGTGGCCTCAGTGGAGGACACGGCAAAGCACACAGGAACACACAAACAGTACAGAAGGCTGCTCACTGTCTGGCAGACGGGTTCCAAGCATGTCCTGGGTGTCTGTATCTGGCTCCAGGAATACCTTTGTAGACAGAATGTCTGCTCCCGTGGACCTATACACATCAAACTATAAAACCACTGAGAGATGCTAAGACAAGACTTGGAAACATAGAACACTGTCCTTTAGGACTGGAGAGATGACACAGAGGGTCGAATCTCTTATCTCACAAGCCTGACAGCTGAGTCCCATCCTTGGATCCCACAGTGGAAGGAGAGAAACAACTTCTGAAAGGTATCCTCTGAGCTCTATGTGAACACCATGGCATGTACATACACACATGCACACATACACACCGTATACATATATACACACACCACACATACACACACCATACACACACACATACAATGCACACTAATTTTTTTTAATTTTTGTAAAAATAACACTTTGTTACCAGCAGAAGGAGTGTGCTCAAGAATCTGATTCTCCACAGATTACTTTATAGGCTTAATGAAATCCTAAATTTTCAAATTTGCAACAAGGTAATTTTCAAAAATTATCAAAGTGATACTAATGGTGAGGAAATTAAATAAAAATAATGAAAAACTTAGAGTACTTGTAAAAGTGTTTCTTTAGGTGTCTAAATAATGATCCCACAGCAATCAGAGTGGTCTGTCACAACTCAGTGACAAGAAAGTGACCAGAGTAAAATGGCCAAAGGTAAGATACAAACAGACATTTCTCTTGAGAAAATGAGTATGTGGCCAGCAAACAAACAAAGGGGCGGGGGGAAGATACTCAGAAAAACACGAGCTAGCCTTGGTGATGTGTACATACAATCCCAGCATTCTGGAATCAGAGACGGGAGTTCATGAGTTCAAAGTCAGCTTGTCTACAGCCAGAACCACATAATAAGACCCTATCTCAAAAAAGAGGAAAAAAGTAATGTGAAGGAGAGAAAGAGGGATAAAATGATTAAGCACAAAATTATCTATGACTCAACAATTTTAATTCTCAGAATGTAACCAAGAAAAATACGTTAAAACAAAATATTCATGGTAACATTTTCAAAAAAGTAAAAATAATCCAGTGTCCCCTAACTGCAAGTGGATAAACGGGATGTGTTGCCTACTCAGAGTTATACTATTCTTCCATTCAAAGTGAGTAAAATAAACTGGGGTTATTAGTATACACCTTTAATCCCAGCACTCAGGAGACAGAGGAGGGAGGATTTATGTGAGTGTGAGGTCAGGGTGGTCTACAGAGTGAGTTCCAGGACAGCCAAAGATATGTTGGGAGAACCTGTCTTTTGCTTTGTTTGTTTGTTTGGGGGTTTTATTGGACAGGGTTTCTCTGTGTAGCCCTGGCTCTCCTGGACTCACTCTGTAGAGCAGGCTGGCCTCGAACTCACAGAGATCCACCTGCCTCTGCCTCCCCAAGTGCTGAGATTATAGGTGTGTGCCATCAAGAGAACCTGTCTTTAAGAAGAAAAGAAAGTGGGGGCTGGAGAGATGGCTCAGTTGTTAAGAGCACTGGCTGCTCTTCCAGAGGACTCAGGTTTGATTCCCAGCACCCTCATACAGACATATATATGCAGGAAAAACACCAATGTACATGAAAATAAACAAAGATTAAAAAAGAAAAAAGTGGATCGAATGTTGCTGTATATTGCAATATGGACGGATCATGACATCCAAGAAACACACAAACCAGGCATGGTGGCTCACACCTGTACCGCCGGCACCCGGAGGCAGGGCAAGGTGTTCACGCGCTCAAATACACAGCTGCAGAAGACTGACTCAGAAAACCTTAGCAACAATTGACTGGCAAGCATTATGGATAGACACAGAGCCCCTATTGGGGGTATTGAAAGTGTTGATCATGGTGATTTTTATGCAATACTGTGAACTTACTAGAAGCCATTAAGTTTTACATTTTAAACAGGAAGTCATGTAGTGAGTTATTTACAATAAATATTTTTAAAATAGTACGGTATTGATATGAATACAAATGGAACATTACTATTTTAATAACAATAATAATAAAAAAAAAACTACCTCAGGGTTTGAGAGAAGGGTCAGTGTTTATGAGCATTTGCTGCTCTTCCAGAGGGCCAGAGTTCAGTTTTCATCACTCGTGTTGGGTAGCTTTGTAGAACAGGCTTTGTAGAGCAGGCTGGCCTCAAACTCACAGAGCTCCACCTGCCTCCCCTGGGTGCTGGGATTCCAGGCGTGCGCCATTGCACACTCAGGTTCCAGGAGAACTAGCACCCTCTTCTACCCTCCCCCAGCACCTGCACGCATGTCCACACACACACCTGTGCCACATAAAGTAAGTTAACCTAGAATAAAGACAGCAGTACGAAACCACAGGCAAGTGGACCAATGACAATGTTGCTATCTGGATAAAATTAAGTTGCATTATCATTCCAGGAATCAAGTGACTTTCCTGTTGGTCAGAACTCGGGAAAACTTGGGTAGGGAAAAGATGGCTCAGTTTGATACCTCGGTTTGAAGGAGCAATCCCTCCCATTTGAACACTTGGGCCCCTGCTGATGGCACTCTTTGGAGAGATTATAAAACCTTTAAGAGGTAGAGCTGTGCTGGAGGAAATGATGTCACTGGGGGTCGGCTCTGAGGGTCCGTCTATACCGCAGAGCTTCAAAGGCTCTATAGCAGCAGCTCTCAACCTTCAGTGCTGTGAGCCTTTAATACAGTTCCTCATGCCGTGGTGACTCCCAACCAGAAAAATTATTTTTGTTGCTACTTCATAACTGTAACTTTGCTACCGCTGTGAACTGTAATGCAAATATCTAATACACAGGATATCTGATGAGCTATACTTGGGAGTCTCGACCCACAGGTGGAGAACCGCTGTTCTATAGTCTCTGGATCCTTGTTTGTTGTTGGTTTGATTTGATTTTTGTTTTTCCTGTTCTTCTCTCTGCTTCCTGTGACCTGGCAGGGGCGTGGCCTCTCGGCTGCCTCTCCCATTGCTGTGGGTCTCTTCCTGAGAAATCATAAACCAAAAAACAGACATGAGAACCCAGATGGGTGTCAGGGGCTCCCTGGTCAGATAGTAGAACAAAACCCTGAACAACCTGTCTCAGAATGAGGCGAGGAGTAGTACAGGTACCGCGGTGTCGGCCTCCGGCCCCGTATTCACAGACAAGCACTCCGTACAAACACGCAGAGCAAACATGCCAGTAAGAAAACTCAGGTGCCAAAGAATATCAAACTCTATTTACTATCTGTTTGGCCTTTGAATAAGACAGGATTTTCTATGCTAAAAACCAAGGAAATCATTTATAAAAAGAAATGTCAACTGAATTCATTTTATAAATGTAAACCTTTAGTCTTAATAATACCATAAGCAAAGTGAAAATGTTAACAAAATGTGCAAACCATCCTTCAAAAACATATAATGATTAACATTTAAACTGCCAGGAAAACATTAAGTTCCCAGCAGACAACAAAGTGACTGTCAACTAACACGTCACTTCCCAGCTTCCTTTTTTTATCCTCTGGCACCACCGAGTCAGTGATAAGACTTGTTCAGCATCTCTGGAAATCCACCTGACACGCAAAGAAGCGTGACTATCACTTGAGCCACATGCAATATCTTGGGATTCATTTGAAATGCAGCAATGACTGAGTGAAAGATGTGTGTCTCATTAAGTAATAAGGCTAAATGTCTTCTTTTCCCTCTAGAAATATTGGAGACTCATGAAAACTCAAGCCTGGTGAGAGGCTGGGGCAGGTCCTAGGAGGACCTCTTGGGGACTGAAGCCAGACGTCCTGCCCCTCCTCCCTGTGCCCTCAGCCATCATGTCAGGGCGGAGCAACGGCACCTACAATGAGTCCTACACCAGCTTCCTCCTGGTGGGCTTCCCGGGCATTCAGGAAGCCAGAGCCCTCCTGGTGCTGCCCTTCCTCAGCCTCTACCTGGTGATCCTCTTCACCAATGCCCTGGTCATCCACACGGTGGCGTCCCAGCGGAGCCTGCACCAGCCCATGTACCTGCTCATCGCCCTGCTCCTGGCTGTCAACATCTGCGCCGCCACCACCGTGCTGCCCGCCATGCTGTTCGGCTTCTCCACACGCTTCAACCGCATCTCGCTCCCTCGGTGCTTGGGACAGATGTTCTGCATCTACTTCCTCATTGTCTTTGACTGCAACATCCTCCTAGTCATGGCCCTGGATCGCTACGTGGCTATCTGCCATCCTCTCCGCTACCCAGAGATAGTGACAAGCCAGCTGCTGGCCGGTCTGGTGGCGTTGGCAGTCACCAGGAGCACATGCATCGTGGCTCCAGTGGTGGTGCTGGCCTCCCGGGTCCGCTTCTGCCGCTCAGATGTGATCCACCACTTTGCCTGTGAGCACATGGCCCTGATGAAGCTCTCCTGTGGAGACATCTCACTCAACAAGACCGTGGGGCTCACTGTTCGCATCTTCAACAGGGTCCTGGATATGCTCCTGCTGGGAGCCTCCTACTCCCGCATCATCCACGCTGCCTTCAGGATCTCCTCAGGTGGAGCACGCTCCAAGGCCCTAAACACCTGTGGCTCCCACCTGCTGGTCATCTTCACCGTCTACTTCTCCACCATGTCCTCCTCTATTGTCTACCGCATGGCCCGCACTGCCTCCCAAGATGTGCACAACCTGCTCAGTGCTTTCTACCTGTTACTCCCATGCCTGGTCAACCCCGTCATCTATGGGGCCAGAACCAAGGAAATCAGGCAGCACCTGCTGACTCTGTTCCAAAGGACTCAGGTCTCCACGGAGAAGCCCCAGTCCCTGCCCTCGCATAGAGAGCTTCCTGGCTGATTGTCTAGGATCTGTGGATCCCAAATTCACTCTCACTGTTCTGTGAAGGAGGGGCTTTCACGTGAGTGAATCATCTCTAGTATATTTGGTTTGGGCTACGTCGTTATCTCCTTGTGATAAGGTTCCATTGTGTAGCCTCAGGTCTCTAGAACTCCCCAAGTAACCCAAGATGACCTGCAACTCAAGCAGCTTTCCTTTCTTAGCCAAATGCTAGCATTAGGGGCGTGAGCCCCAGTGCCCGGCTTATCTGCATTCGTCTTTCAGAGTCTTATGTACATTCTGAACTACAAACTGAAAGCAAGCTCTGTCCCTGGCTTGAACTTCTCTCCCATTCCCTCTGCATATGTTTTATTCGTTTGTTTATTTATACATCCATAAAATATTTGTTCTGCATACATCATTTTAACTCAATGATTGCAAAGAAAGAAAAATTCTTCTCTGTCTAGAAGGAGGTCCCAGTTCTATAAATAGTGGTCTATGTACAGAACTCTGTGGAAAGGAGGAGGAGACAGTCACTAAAGGTAGGAATGCCTCAAAGACAAGGTGGTTTGCCATCGATGAAAGGAAAAAAAAAGAGATGTGGCTAAAGTTTGCAGAGAAGAAAGAAGATAGGGCTCAGGGAAACAGAGGCCAGAAACATGGATTTGCTTCAGCCACTAACAAGTGGTAAGAGCACAGAGCAGCCTCGGATTCCTCTACCCCCACCTCTATGCCCTCCCCATCCCTCCCCCACCCTGAAACCCTGCTTTCTATTCTGCAAAATGGAGGCAACATTTCCTGCCTGATAGAGACTTAGCTAGCTGAAGGAGAGCCGTGGGATGATGTATTCAATGGGGTGCTGCATGGCTCGAAAAGAGCAGTGCACAAAAGCCAAGTCTTGAAAGAAGGAAGAGCCCTACCACTGTTGAAAGGCACTGCACAGCTCTGCCGTCTCCACACACAGCCTTCACTCAACTCTCATCAGGTAGCACCGAGGAGCAGGAGCACTAGAGAGTCTGGCCTCTGTCTACAAGAATAGACAAGATGGGAGTGTTCTGAGTGAGTAGGAAAAGTTTCAAGTCCTAGAGGTCAGCATGAAATATAAGAGTATGGAGTGATGACCCAAGGCAGAACCTTGTCTGCGGCCTATATGGAGGTAACTGACCATTAAACAAAGGCATTAAATAGATCATTAAAAGGGTGAACTGCTCAGTCATCCCGCCTACCCATGCTGGATTGATTCAGGACCCCTCCCACACCCAAACATGCAGATAGTCAAATCCCTTATGTAAAATGGCATAGTAGTCACATGCAACCTGCACTTTTCTCTCATATAACTTAATCATTTATAGATACTTATGAGACCTAATACAATGTACACACTATATAAATAATTATCATGCTATGCATTTAAGAAACCATAAACAGAAAGGACTATTTATGTATAACACAGACACAATTTTTAAAATCCTTTTGATGTATAGTTGGTTGAATCCTGGATGTAGCATTGTCGTTTAGGAGATGGCTCAGCAGTTAGAACAAGCCTGGCTGCTCTTGCAGAGGACCTAAATTCAGTTCCCAGCATCCACGTGGCCGCTCACAAACATCTGTAGGTCCAGTTCCAGGGGCCTTCATATCCTTTTCTGGCTTCTGTGGGCGCCATACACACATGGTGCACAGACATACAAGCAGGCGAACATTCAAGCTTGTAAAATAAAAATAGTTCTTTAAAAAAGAAAGCTATTGATCAGGAGCAGTATGTAGAAGCATCAAGAGCTTGTAAATTATAAATAAATAAATAGATAAATAAATAAATAAAATTATTTTAAAAAGAAAGCTATTGATTAGGAGCAGTATGTAGATGCATCAAGTTTAGCTTCTCTGAGAAACATCAGGAAAGTAACTTGCTTGGACACAATTGTCTCTTTTTTTAAAATATTTGTTTATTCATATTATATAACGTATATGTTGTTATATGTATGCTTCCATGTATTTATTGCAGTACGTGTGTGGGGATGTACCCACAGAGGTCAGTAGAGGGTTTTGGATATCTGGGAAGGAGTTACAGAGGGTTGTAAGCTGCCCGACATGGGTGCTGAAAACTGAATAGATGCTCTGGGAACAGCAGCCAGGCTCTTAACGAGGCGCCATCTCTCCAGCCCCGAGCAATCGTTTCTTATTATACATATTCAACTGAAGCCTTCCTTTCTCAAAGGGAGCTTGAGTACTTCAAGTACAAAATGAAGATGTTTTACAACGCGGTACACGTAGTTGATGTGTGTGTGTGTGTATTTTAAATGAGCCTATAAAACAACAAAGTAAATCCTAAAGTAACCACTAATAACAGAACAAAGAGGAACAGATTCTTCTGGGTTTCTCCCTGTCTCCTCCTTCAAGTCCCTGGAAATGACTCCCCTCTGGGACTGTGTTCTGGTCCTCCACACGGGCCCCACGTCTAATTAACCCTCCCTCCTCAGGCTCATAGATCAGTGCCTGGGCGCTGGGCACTGATCGCATACCTTCCCTCTTCAGAGGTTAAATCAAAGCCCAGCGAGTTGACTGATCGGAGATCATTGCAGGGCTGCCACGGTGAGGACAAAGAGTGATGGGGAATTTGGAGGCAGGTAAACCTGAGGCTGGAATTTACTTTACCTTTTACCTTTGACCAACATAAGTTTGCATTTCATCCCCATAACCTAATGCCGGTAATTAATTCATCCCCATAGCTTAATATGGCAGTATGTTAAGAATGCTAGTTAGACTCCACTTCAGTATCTTCACCTATAGGTTAACGTAAGTGAGTGTTAATCTCTTGAAGTTGCCATGGAGAAGGACACGCTACATGATAAACACCTGGCACAATGTTGCCATGTAATAAACCCTCTCACTGCTGCTGAGGGTAAGACAGGGTAAGGTTTCCAGTGCCGCCTCATGTAGGGCCCAAGAGTCACTAAGGTAAAGACTTGAAGCTTGCTTCTTTTGCTAGATGAGACTAATAAAGTCACTTGAAATCTTTGAGCCTAGAGGGTTCAATTTTCATTCATTCACTCAGCCTCAAAGAGATGCTTCAAGGTATAGTTGATCCCTTTGAACACTTGTTGATTCCTCCAACATACTTTAGAAACACCATGATCTGCAGCAGGCCCCATGCTGTACAGTGGGATGGAGAAGAATAAGCCATGGTCTCCCCACTAAGAAATGCCTTCGGTCCAGTGAGGAGACAGGCAAACGTGCAGGGGCTGTGCTGTGAGAACGTCAGGCCACAGGCTCAGCTTGGAAAGGAAGAAGGAAGGCTGGGACCCAGGACACTATATGAAATGAAGGCACAGCTTATTTTCTCCACTGACAGTTGAGTCTCATAAGCTGGGGGACACAGGGAGAGGCGCAAGATGCCCTGAAAACAGGAGAACAATCATCTCTAGCCTGGAACACGCCACCGCAACCATATCCCTTGTGAGGGTGGGGAGATGAGGTTTTGGGTTTTGGGGGGTGTTTATGTGTTGGTTTGTTTGTGGTAGAGGTTATGCCTCTCTCTTCAGGAATCACGTGAAATCCGCAGTCCTCATTTCAGCCCCCCACGTCTGTTCACATGGTGTCACTCAGCACATCAGTCCTGAAAGGGCAATTGATCTGACCCTATTAGTCCAAATCTCCTCCAGTTCCTGCCTGTTTGCTCCTAGCGCTCTCACCTGCTATCCTGTCTGTGCCTTGGGGTGCTATCTCATGCCGCACATTTTTATCCCCAGCCTCAATCCTTCATCTGAACTCTCTACTTCTATGCACAGTCATTGACAAAAAATAATAATAATAACAACAATAATAAAACTCTTTATTTGTATGTTGCTTAAAGTATCCAAATACAATTCATTAACCAAACTCTTTAGAACCTCAACCCAACTCCTCCCTTTTCAGGGTTTGGCAACTCCAATACAATCATCATAACTTTAAAACCTTGAAATTATCGATCGTTCTTTTCCCCTAATTGGCCGCTGTGTGATTGATCTGACTCTAGGAAGTTCTTCCTTATTTTTTCTAAGCTCTTTCTTAGCCAGGTTAAATGGCAGCCCCTCCACCCACCCTCATCTCCTGTTCCTTCTTCACAGGATCATTGTTGTGTATAGTGTTTATTCACTGCCTCAGGGTCCCATGTCAATGAAGTTTCTTATGAGCCTGTCACAGTGGCGCTCACCTATAATCCCAACACTTAGGGAGGCAGAAGCACGCAGATTTCTGTGAGTTCAAGGCCAGCCTGGTCTACAAAATGAGTCCAGGACAGCCAAGGCTACACAGAGAAACCCTGTCTTGAAAAAACAGAAAAGTTCCTTATGGCATCTACCCAAGGACACAAGACAGAAGAACAAATTATAGACCATATGATAAGGACAGAGCATCATTGCCCAAGTCAAGAGATCTGTTGGCAGCCAGCCGGGTTTTCTCCCTTACGCCCCCTGGCATATCTGGGAAGGAGGACTGTAGGATTGCCCAAGCTCCTCCTGGCTACTGCGCCCCTTTGGGTACTGCTTCTTGCCTTGTCCATGCTTCATTGCCACCGTCCTCTACAGCCTTTTACAGGCTCGACTACGCAGACTTTAATCACTTTGCCACAAAGTTTGTCTGGTCCTCACCCAACCAGAACAATGATAGATCTTCCAAAATCTGCTGTCCAAAGCAATGCTCTGGAATGTTCAGAAAGACCCACTCCCTCTTGAGTCCTCTCTGGTGCGAGGATTTGTTAAAAGCTGTGCCTCCTCCTGTTTCCATAGGCGTGCAAACACTGATAAAGAGCGAGGAGGACGGACCCAGACCGCTGCACAGCCTGCAAGGCTTCTCGGACCTTCAGGGTAGTGACTAGCTGCTGACTATGCCTGGCCACTTCCTGAGGATTCCAGACTTTAGATCCTAAAACCCAGCAAGTCCACGGCAAACCACGGCAAGGTGCTAACCCAGAATGTGCAAGAAGAGAACATTCTGGGTGCAACTCTGTCCTTTATTTGCTGTGTGACTTTGGACTAGACCTTTACCACTCTGTGTCTTGGTTTTCTTGTTGATAAAATCAAGGGTTTTTAATTATTTTATTTCATTTTACTTTATTTTTAGGCAGGGTCTCATCATGTAGCCCTGGCTGGCCTGGAACTCATTATCTGTGCCAGGCTAGTCTCAAACTCACAGAGATCTGCTTCTGAGTAATGGGCCTAAAGGTGTGTACCATAATATTTATCAAAATGGAGGGTTTTTTAAATGTTAGGTTTATTATTTATGTGTATGTTATCTTGCTGGCATGCATGTCTGTGCATTGTATGTGTGCCTGGGTCCTGCAGAGCTCAGAAGAGGATTTTGTACACCCTGGAGATGGAGTCATAGGCAGTTGTGAGCCATCATGTGGGTGCTGGGAATTGAGCCTGGGTTCTCTGCAAGAGCTTTTAGCCATCTCTCCAGTCCAAAGTAAAGATCTTTTCTTTTTAAAGTTAATTTCTGAAATCATTTGGAATAACTGATATATAGCCACTATCAAATAGATGCTACCTACATGTACAGCCTCCTCCTACTCTTCATCCATCTCTCCCCAAGCAAAGTCCAGGCAAGCCTGTGAACGGCTATGTGGCTCTGTACTTCCAGATCTGGTGACCTCCTGCTCTCCCAGGACTCACCCTAGTGAAGGGAGTAAGCTTCAGTGACAAGGTCAGGTAGGAGGTGCTGTAGCCAGACTAGAGGGCTAAGAGGGGACCAGACTATGCGGCCTGGTACTTTGGAATCAAGAAAATCAGTTTCCTTGTTCCTCGCTGGCTCCTCTCTCCCATTGGAAACCCTGCTTTGGTCCTTCCCAGACTCTTTGGAACAAAGATCCTTTATATACTTTTTTATCCAAAAGGCTTTTTTTTCTTGTTTTATCTCTTAACATTGTTTCCTCCCCTCTGATATACCCCATCTTATTTTCTGTCTTACATTTCACTCACAATAGAACACTGTAATATTCTAAAACAAGTATCTTATGCATTTATATTTTACACAGGGAAAGCCAGGACCTCCCTGAGGACAAGGTATGTAGGACTGATCTGTGTAGCTACTCAAACTCCTGGCATATCTAGTTTTTTGTTTGGTTTGATTTTCAAGATATTCGTCATCCAAGCCTCAGACTCCTAAAATAACCATTTTGTTCCAACAGCCCCTGATTCTCACTCCTGGTGCCAGCCCAGGAACAAAGTCAATGGGGGAGAATGGAAATACCAGCATCTTCAACTTCTCCTACACCAGCTTCCTCCTAGTGGGCTTCCCTGGATTGCAGGAATGGCGGCCCCTCCTGGTCCTGCCGCTTACCTTGCTCTACATGTCCATCATTTCTGCCAATGCCTTAGTCATTCATACAGTGGTGGCCCAGCGGAGCCTGCACCAGTCCATGTACGTGCTCATCGCTCTGCTCTTGGCTGTCAACATCTGCGCTGCCACAGCTGTGATGCCGAAAATGCTAGAAGGCTTCGTGCACTATGCTAACCCCATCTCGCTCCGTGGCTGCCTGGCACAGATGTTCTTTATCTACTTTACCCTCCTGCTGGACTACAATCTCCTGCTGGCCATGGCTCTGGATCGCTATGTGGCCATTTGCCACCCACTCCGCTATTCTGACCTGATGACCTCACACTTACTGGGCCTGATGGCCACGTTTGCCCTGACTCGGAGCCTAGGAGTGGCGGTGCCCTTGGTGGTGTTAACTGCAAAGGCTCGATTCTGCAGGACATCCGTGATCCGACACTTCAGCTGTGAGTACATAGCACTGCTGAGCATAGCTTGTGGGGACCTAACCTTCAACAACCGGCTGGGACTGGCTATGCGGTTGGTCACTGTGACCTTTGATCTGGCCTTGCTGGGGACATCCTACACGCGTATCATCTATGCTGCCTTCCGGATCTCTTCTGGCGGAGCCCGAGCTAAGGCCTTGCACACTTGTGGCTCCCACGTCCTGGTCATCCTCACCATCTACCTTTCTGGTCTTTCCACTTCCATAGTCTTTCGAGTGGCCAAGACTGTGTCTCAAGATGTCCAGAACCTACTTAGTGCTATATACCTGCTGCTCCCAGGGGCCTTGAATCCTCTCATTTATGGGGTGAGAACTAAGGAGATCCGGCAACACATAGTAAAAATGTTCTGTGGAATGGCATCACCCCAAGACATCAGAGAGAAGTCACAGAACTTGAGAGGGGAGGAGTTGCCAGGGTAAGAGGGCGTTTTCAGCTTCAGAAGCTGGGCCTGTGGCCTGGGAGGACAGGAAGTAGGCAGTCCACACCAACGGGCTGGGCGGGTCCTAGGCAGGTCATGGCTTAATGGCCTCCCCCAGTTTTGGCTCTGTACTTCTTAGAACATTCTGTTACTAACCTCACCCAATAGAGCGGCTTGTATTTACCCTTCTAAGTTCATTGTCTTCTTTCCAATTTTTTTGTTCTGATTTGGTTTTGGTTTTGGTTTTCCAGACAGGGTTTCTCTATGTAGCCTTGGCTATCCTGAACTCACTTTGTAG
Organism: Pachyuromys duprasi; assembly: GCA_028658305.1. Lineage (NCBI taxonomy): Eukaryota > Metazoa > Chordata > Mammalia > Rodentia > Muridae > Pachyuromys > Pachyuromys duprasi. Next base: position 75,595,542 of record CM053758.1, on the reverse strand, counting down.
ACGAGGCTGGCCTCAAACTCACAGCAATCCACCTGTCTCTGCCTCCCAGAGTTCTGGAATTAAAGATTAAACGTGTGTACCACCACACCCATCTCTTCTTTCCAATTCTTAGAGAAAAAAAAAAAAAAAGCTCATATTACTTGAGGAGGCCTACAGCTTTCTGAGGAGACACATAGAGCAAATCAAACAGACCAGAACCTGTTCTGGCCTCCTTTAGTGGCTGTCTCTCTTAAATCCATCCTATGACTTGTCATGAATTTCAATGTGATCAAAGATGCCCTTCAGCCTCGAGGCTAATTCTAGAGTCCTATCAATCCTGAACCCAAGTGAAAGCCATTGCCCGAGATCCCAAGTCTAACACATGTGCACAGATCCAGACAACTCTGGGTGTCATTCAGAACATACAAATGGTGAAGCCATACCCAGAAGCCTGTCTGAAAGATAGTCAGACCAGATCTTCTCTGGGTTCTGGGCTGCTACTCTTTGGTTTCTAAGGCTGTGTAAATACCGCAGTCAAAGACAACATGGGCTGGATAAAGTTTATTTGGCTTCAGGTTACAGGCCATCGCAGAGGGAAGTCAGGACAGGAACAAAAACCGAAGCTTAGAGACGGAGGAACCCTGCAGCCAGGCCAGCTATCCAGGCTTGCCCAGATTGCGGCCCCTCCCACAGGGGTCTCGCCCTCCTCCAATGATCACAAACCAAGGAAAGCACCCAAAGACTTGCCTACAGGCAGATCTGATGCCAGATGGTTCTAGCTTGTGTCAAGCTGACCAAAAACTAACCAATATAGACCCAAAGATCAGACAGAGTAGAGCCTCCCCTACACCTATAGAGTCCTAAAGGAACCTGACACCCAGGCAAGAGCTCTGAGGTCTCCTAGGACACAAGGTGCTGTCACAGAGCCCAAATCTGAAACAAAAACCAGATTATGCCCTGACCTGGGGACCTGGATCTGACCCAAACCCACACCCATGTCGTTCTTTCAATGGCAGTGTGACCTATGGCAACATTACTTCCTCACCAGGTGTAGTGCTCATGTCTCAGGATCACTTGATCCCAGGAAGTGAACCAACATTAAGACTATAAAATAATAAGGCAACTGTTACTTAAGACTTCCACAGCCTCCTGTCATCTATAAATGGCCTTTACGGATGTCCCAGAAACCAGCTCTTGTGTCTGAATCCTACACAGAACCACCTGCAAACCAAGCTGGACCTTTTCCTCTTCCTCTGTTAACAGATCATAGGAAACTCCTTTGGAAGCCAGAATGTCCCAGAAACCAGCTCTTGTGTCTGAATCCTACACAGAACCACCTGCAAACCAAGCTGGACCTTTTCCTCTTCCTCTGTTAACAGATCATAGGAAACTCCTTTGGAAGCCATAGTTGTAAAGTAGGAGGAACATGTCAGTGTAGCAAGAGCAGGGACCATGGTGTGTGAGTCATTTCACACAACTTACTCTTGCCTTCAGTGCTTGCTCAAGTCTAATACTGTACATTCTCTTCCATTTGATGACAAAATTCTGTGTATGCTCAAAATTATGGCTTGGTGAGTCAGACAACAGCCTGCTCCTGGTTTGTAAACTCTAACTTACACATTTAGGTGGCCAGTTTCCACTTTGGTTCACCACCAAGCCAAAAGCTGTTTCTCAGAGGATGCACGCAGACGCTTTGCCCCAGGTCCTCTGCTGTGATTCCTCTCCAGTGTCCTGCCAAAGGCTGCAAAGGTGGCAGCTAACCTCTGTCCACCACTGTGACTTCAGGATCATCTTGGATCTCCTGGACCACATGGCCCAAGGTGCACAGCAATCCCACCGAATCCTGGATCTATGGTAGCACCCTCCCTTGCTCTGGGCCACATTTAAAGCAAACAGCTTTTCCAGTTACACAGTAATCAGGCTAGACCAGCACACCCAAATGAGTACTTTGCCTCCCAAATCCAGAAGCCTATTTATGTGGTCTCCCCTTTTCTTGACTGTAGAAGAGTTCAGGTAGTTTATCCTTTACCTTATATGACAGGATCATAGGAAATCTCACTGATATTGAAGGCCTCTGGATTTTTATCAGATTTATTTCCTGCCCATAGACATGCTAAAAAATCTAGAATAGTCTACTTCCCCATAAATTACAAACACTACTCCAATCTGTAATAAATCAATGTGCTAGTTCTGTCTAATGGAAGGGAAAAGTGACTGAAATCCTGTAGGAACTAAGTTATGACATAGAGCTGATGAATCCACGGACCTTCAAAATAAGTACATGCCTTTAATCCCAGCACTTGGGAAGCAAAGGCAGAAGGACCTCTGAATTTGAAGCTGGCCTGATCGTAGCAAGTTCCAGGACAACAGAGGATGGCAGAGACCCTGTTTAAAATTAATTAATTAATAATAACTAATACAATCTTTAAAGAGAGTGAAAATATGTTGCTGCTCTTGTCAGCTGAAAGCAACTCTGCTTCTGGTGGCCTTTACGAAGATTAAAAAGGGAAACAAAACAAATCAGTAACGGTATCTGCTATGGGATAATTATCTACTAGGGGATAATTCATTCAAGAAAAAAACCATCTTATTGGAGTCACCACCCGGTTAAATTTATAATCTTTGTCATTCTGTTGGCTTTTACATAGGCCAGATATTGAGTAGAATGAAGATGGTGCAGAAATTATTAAGTCGATGGTAACACTAATCTCTGTCATCATTCTAGAACACAACTGGCTTTACCATCTTCTGAATGACTAATATTTGCCTTTTCTTAGTACAACAGCCCTCACTCTATAGTAACAGAATGAATACAGATTCTGCAAGTTGTAGAGCGTTTGCTACAATTATGCATTCTGGAGCTGAGGAAATAGCCACAGGATGGTTCTAGGAACCCTATTCAGACTCTGTGACAAAACACAACTATGACTCCATGATCACCTGACCTCCATAAGCCTAGACCTACCTGTAAACTACAATGATTTGGGGTGACCTGAAGCTAGTGGCCATTCAAAGGCAGAGTCCAGTAATCTCTGAAAGGTTTGTTTTCTTCCCAGTGGATACCACCCTGTAAAAAGCCAGCAGGAAGCAAGGGAGAAAGGTTTACCTCAAGGGAATGTGATCTTCCCTTCATTCAGGGGCTCTAGACCTATAAACTTGACCAAACGTGGAAATTAGGTAGAGAACTACAACCATTTATAGAATTCAAATTAGACCCTCTTTCCTTGGCTCCAAACTCTTCTGCTCATTCCCGTCAAATAAGAAGGCAACAGCCCTCCCATCTATTTGGTTTCTAAGAACTGCCTAATTAACTGGCCCAACCACAGATCTCTATATACAAATAAGACTGTGGCCTTGACTCTGTTGTCATTTATGGTAACCAAGCATACTTTGCCTATGGGGTTGACTTGGACAGCTCTAGAAATTCAAGGAAATATTTACCCAAACATAATCCAAATATGTGCTAATGAAACAGGCTCCAGTGAGCACACACAGGTAAGGCCTTAATAAACAAAGCCTGAGAATCTGATTTGCAGAATGGCTGCATTACAAATCAGTCTCAATTCTCAGTTCTAAAACCCGCCAGGCATGCCACTTACAGAAAACAAACAGAAACTTTCTCAAGAAATCAAGACATTGGCCTTCCTGGTCCAAGACATTAACACTGCCTCGGGCTAGAGATGTACCTCTGCAGGCAGAGTGCCTGCTCAACACGTAAGAATCTCCGAGTGTGACTGCCAGCACCACATACAACAGGTGCAGAGCCACTCACCTCCCTGCAACCTTCACAGGAGCTGAACTCAGGAAGTTCAGACCAACACTTCCCTCAGCTACACAGCAACTTCAGGGCCAGCTAGACTTCATGAAACTCCAGCTGCCTTAAACAGACTAAAAGCTAACGAAAGATATGGACAAACTAAGTAAGAGAACTCAATTACTAAAGAACAAAGATTAAAAAAGGGGGGGGGGGCTGGAGAGGCAGCTCAGAGGTTAAGAGCACCATCTGGTCTTCCAGAGGTCCTGAGTTCAATTCCCAGCAATCACATTGTGGCTCGTAATCATCTATACTGGGATCTGAAGTCCTCTTTAGGCATATAGGTATACATACAGATAGAGCACTTAGAAACATAAAGTAAATAAATCTTGAAAAAATACATTTTTAAAAAAGCATCAAACTCTGGAGCTGAAAACAAAACATTTACTAGAGGAATTAAACAGTAGGCCTGAGCAAGAAAAAAATCAACAGGCATTAGGACTGAAAATCAACATGAGCAGGCACGGTGGCGAATCCTGTAATCCCAGCACTCTGGGAGGCAGAGGCAAGCCTGCTCTACAAAGTGAGTCCAGGACAGCCAAGGCTACACAGAAAAACTGTCTCAAAGTGCCGGGCATGGGGTGCATACCTCTAACCCCAGAAGAGGAAGGTGGATCTTGTAATGGAAGTTTTGGTTTCTTTAAAAATTCAGTTAAGTATGTTTTTCATTTTAATCCCAAATGTGGGATTTTAGTTGGGCTAGTTTGTCCACAGCTGTTATGTTGTGTAGGGTGTGGCTTTTGCCAGCTGGTAACGGTCTGCCATGTGCTGCAACAAGAGGGGAGTGGTGTAGGGCTCTGAGGATACGAATTTGAGAGTCCAGAGCGAGGTGGTGTACAGTGCTGTTGGCGTGTAGCAGTTTGGACAGTCAACAGACCTGAGACAGACGGTGTGGTGGTTTGGAGCAGGCAGACAGAGACCCATCAACCCTAAACAGCCCAATCTCCCCACTAACCTTTCTCCTACATACGGTTGGGAGGTTGGAAGGGAGGTAGAGGCCCAAACATGCCAAATAAAGTAGAGCTTTAAAAATGAGCACTACAGAATCTCTAGAGTTCAAGGCCAGTCCAGGACAGCCAGGACTACAGAGAAACCCTGTCTCAAAATACAAACAAATATGAACAGAATTATAAGGATACAGACATTGAAGCCCGTAAGTACTTTTCTTATAGAACTATAGTGATGCTGTCAACATGGTAGTTCCTCAAAGTTAAACAGAATTATATAGCCCAACAATTCTTTGCTATATAAAATAAACCAAACCTGAAAGCAGGAATTCAATAGATACTTGTACACCAATGTTCATGGCAGCCACTATTCTCAATATCTAAAAAGAGTAGGTGACTAGACTGACAATGTGGTGTGTGTACATATACAGAGGAACTGAGTACTGCACTGAGGTAGATATGCAAGACACAGGACAAATGCTACATTCTCTGTATGAAGTCCCTGGAATACACATTCATAAAGATGTAAATAAAGAGTGGTTATGAGCGGAGCTTCTATTTGAAATGATGAAAATGTCCTGCAAATGGCTAGTGATAAGTCAGGCAACAGTGTGAATGCTCTATATGGCACAGAATCAATTTAAAATGAACAAAACTGTCAATTTTATGTTATAGATATTTCGAGACATGGAAGGGTAACATTAGCTTTCTATGCCATCTAAATAATGTCTTTAAAGTCTTACCTCTCCGAACTCTTAACAGAAAATGTTTTTTTCTCCCCAAATTGGCATTTGATAATAGATGGCAAACTTAGCACCACACAATCACTTAGAAATGTTTTTATTTCAAATGACCTATAGAAGCTTATCTAGATACACATCTTCATCTGATGAGTTATCACTTGATTTTACTTCTAGGAAATCAGTCAAAGTGAAACTAGATTTCTTTGCTCAAACTGAAATGGTAAGACAGGGGCTGCTGAAGAGAGAAGAGCCTTCCTAAGTCACCGTCTATTTCCAAGGCAGCTCTTCTGTATTCCCAAAACCTCCACTCTGATTCCTAATATCAAAGCTGGGTTTGGTTGTTTTTTCTTTTGTTAAAAGTCAAGTTCACACTATGTAGAGACTGTAAATCAAGGACTCCTTTCCTGCAGTAGGGTCCAGCAAAGCCTTCCCATAATCAAGCAAGCCCACTCTGCCCTCTCTGCTCATGCAGTCTGCTCCTCCAGGCCCTCTCCTCAGGAGCCGCACATCAGGCACTCTTCTCTGTTCTCCAGAGAGCACACCATGGCTGCTGTGTTCCTCTCCTTCTCTTCTTCCTCCTTCAGTGCCTTTTCCTTGTCTTTCAGCTTTTCCTTGTTCAGAGTGAACTGGATTGGATTAGCGGCAGGTCTTGTCCTTAAATAATACATTCCGGTCTTTAAACCCTACAGGGGAAATAAACAGCTATTAGGAAGTTCTCCAGGAGAACACCAGACTTTGTTCAAAATAATTCCCATGTGATCAGTTACAAAGTTAATTTTTAAAGCCTTTAAATGTACTCCTATAAAAGAACTTAAACTCTTTTTTCAAACTTGCAATTTCATCTCCTCTACAATGTACCCTGAAAAATGCTTAAACAGATAGCTAAGCCTTGGGTTTTTCATTGCTAAAATTAGGACTGCCTCTTTGGAATGTCAAGTTCAGTTGTATTTAGTTTTACATTATTAGTTCCAGGTTTGTACAAAATAACATACCTGCTTTAGACTGTAACTATTTAGGGATGAGACTGTCTAAGTAGAACAGACTATAAATACTATACAAGGGTCACCTTCCTGACCAGTATTACCAGGAGAAGCAGACAATAGTGTCAAGTAAGAAAGCCCATCTGTTGGAACACCACAGCCTCTCACATGTCAAGGCCTCAGAATACAACACAAAACAGAATTCCAGCATACAGTGTAACCTGGCTCATACACTGTGGATAAAGCAGAGAACAAAGAATGCTTTTGAATGGTGGATTGACAGCTTTGGAAATGGCAATATCTCATAAGATGGTCTGGAACAGAGAGGTCAGCTGAAGAAAAAGTAAGGCTTAAAAAAACTGTACATAGGGCTGGAGAGATGGCTCAGAGGTTAAGAGCACTGGTTGTTCTTTCAGAGGTCTTGAGTTCAATTCCCAGCAACCACATGGTGGCTCATAACCTTCTATAATGAGATCCAGTGCCCTCTGCTGGTATGCAGGCCGAACACTGTATATGCAATAAATAAATAAAATAAATCTTAAAAAAAGAAAGAAACTGTACATAGGGGTGAGGGGACCGTAGGAGCCAGAGACCCAGACAATTGTATCTCTGGCTACAAGTTCTAGCTGGAGTTCATGAGACCCCGCCCTAACAGAGGAGGTCTAGACAGTCGATGGTTTCATGGGGAGAGAAAGGCAACATCCCAGTGGCTAGTCCCACACCCAGAAGTATATGGAAAGGACAAATTAAAGTTGGTGGTTTACTTAAAGGAAGAGAAAGAGAGAGGCAGACAGAGAAAACACAAAATTGTGGGAGTTGGGAGGCGGGGGATGTAGGAGTAGTAAAGGGTGATTACAATCAAAACACTGTATGGAATACAGAACCTAAAACAAAGGCTGGATGGTGGCTCAGTAGTTTAAAAATACTTCCGACCCCTCTAGAGGACCTGAGTGCTCAGCTCCCAGCACCCATGTCAAGCAGTTCACAACTGCTGAACAGAAACAAAACAAAGGCTTTATGAGCTGGCATAAAAACCACTCATGACTTTCAACACTTGAAGTGAAGAAACTTTGAGAAAGCAAACATAAAAGGCAGTTAGAACAGAGACTATTCCGATTCTGAATATCCCAAGCTGGCAATTAAGTCCTCCTCAGCATGCTCAACCAACCTGCTTCCAGCCATAGAAGTGCATACTAGTGAGTTTGCCGTAGTTGGGCTCAGCAATGTGGATGTTTAAAGACTGGCTTTGATCGATGAAAGCCCCTCTCTCAGCTGCCATCTTGAGAACAGTCTTCTGAGAGATTTCCCATACAGTCTTATAGAGTTGCTTCAGGTCATCAGGAATTTCTAGTATGCTCTGGAAAAGGAAAACCATGTTGTTGTCGTTGTTTTAATTCCAACTGAAGAAAGCAAATAACTAACAGGTTACTTATGCTTGTGTCAGCACTTGATCTGACCTTGCAGATCTGACACTGCTATGTAGTTAGTATCTTAAGGCTTAGAGCAAGTTAGCCCACACTGTTTATCTCTTGCTTAAAAAGTCAATAAAATCTCATCTAACCAACCAAATATAAATCTGATACGGTCAGTGATTTAAACATCCATCTTGAACTGGCTTATGGACCAAACAGTTACTGTTCTAGATGTATTTAGGAAAGAAAGGAAAAGTAAGAGCTAAGCCAATAAGCGACAGAAACACAAATAATCAGGACTTTACAGGGACCCAATCAAAGGAAGCAGTGCGATAAACTCCTTTAAATTGGATAAAGAAAGCCAGAATACCAGACCGCACGCAGAGTCAAAATAAACCAGGTTTTCTTAGGCCGATAGCCGCCTGTTTTAACATACACAACCTGACTGATGCTTCACAAAAATCTGAAAGTTAGAAGATGAGTTTTAGCTAAGCTGGCCAGCGACCCAAGGGATCCACCTACACACAAATGCTGTGGATCTCACACAGCTACCTTCTAGACTACTTCTCTTAGTGCCCATGCTCTTTAAGTTTAACTCCAACTTCAGGTTTTAAAATATGTGTAAGAATTCCTGACACTTACACTTAATTAGCAATAAATGCAACCCAAGCTCAAAAGTTTTAAAAGCTCCCCCGTTGTTCAGAAAAACTGGGAACTACTGTTTTATTGGAGAAACAATAACCACTATATAAAGATGTGTGTGAGCCTAGCCTAACAATGCAGAAATACATTAATAGAGGCCACACGGACACTGTAAAAGGCCATTTTTCTCTACACTGCCTGGGCGAAGGGAGAAGGCACTACAGTGCTGAGCTCAGCACATGTTATTTCCAGTCTGTACCTGGATGGAGCCATTGCATGCAATAATCTGGTTTTTCATCTCTTCATTCCACAAGCCCCGCTCAGTAAGATCTTTTAGTAAGTGAGGATTCACAATCTGATGAAAAAGCAGATAACATGTCAAGGAATAAAATAACACTGGCAGGGCCTACACAGGATCCCAGGACTAGCGCTCAAAATAAATAAGATAGCTGAATTACTTATTAGATACCCTAATAAACTCCATTGTTTTTTACAAAACTGAGGGGACCATTTTACCACACAAAGCTACATTCCTTTAAGGTCTTAACATTTATTATGAAAGAAACAACATATTGTGGAAATCATTCTATAATGTGTATACATATATATGTATGTATGTACATATATATATATATGCATCATACATATACATCAGATCATCACATCTAGCTTGGATTTTTGCAAACCTTTTAAGGTTTTATTTTGATTGCATGAGTGTATATATCCATGGAAGCCAGACAGAACAGATCCCCTGAAGCTGGCATTACAGGTGGTTGTAAGTCATCCAGTGTGGGAGAAGAAAACTAAACTTAGGTCCTCTGCAATATCACCTTCCTAGACTCCAAGGCACCTGCATGTACACATGCACATTCCCACACACACAGAATTAATAAAATAAACCTTCAGTGGCTCAGCCAGTAAAGGTCATGTGCCACCATACAATCTGAGTTTCCTCCCTGAAACTAACATGGTGGAAGAACAGAAACAACTCCCAGTTACCCTCTGACACGTGCATGGCATGGCATGAGCATTCCCCCAGCCCCCCAATTGCCTTAAAAAGCTAAAAAAAAAAATATGGCATTTGCAAAGAAGGAAAAAAACAGCATTGTCTAAGCTGAGTACGTATATATAGACCGATTCTTCTTTGGTTTATAAAGTGACCACACACTAAATACTTCAACAAAAAACTAGAAAAGCAGCTTCCCTGTACCTCACAAAAACTTATTTCAGGACATCTGGTAACCCACATTTTTTTTAATTAATAATTTTTGACCCTTGGGGAATGCTATGTAGCCTAGGCTAGCCTAAAACAAGAGTACCTCCTGCCTCAGTTTGCCAAGTGCTGGATTATAAACACAAGCCACCATGCCTGAATAATGATACATCTATGGATACCTTTAATACCACAAGGTATTAAAGGCATGTGAGGTAGCATACATGAAGCATCATGCAGGAAGCGGTAAAACATACCTATAATTCAAGTACGCAGAGGGCACAGATAGGCTCACTCAGAGGGCAAGCTGGAGGCCAGCCTGATTTACATAGTGAGGCTTCTTAAAAAAAAAAAAAAGCCAAGCAGAACAAAGCCTTTAGTCCTAGCACTAAAGGCAGAGGCAGTCAGATCTCTGTAAGTTCGAGGCCAGCCTGGTCTCCAAATTAAGTTCCAGGACAGCCAGGGCTACACAGAGAAACCCTGTGTCAAACACAACCACTCCACTCCTCCTGAAACAAAGTGAGGCTCATGTCACCAACTCTGACTCAGCCAGGTGTGGGGGTGCACGCCTGTAACCCAGCACCTGAGAAGTAGAGGAAAAACGATCTGGTCAAGGTCATCCTCAGCTACATGGTGAACCAGAGGTCAGCCAGGGCTACCTGTGACTGTCTTAAACAAAGAAAACAGTCACTTTCATACTCTACCTCTGCTCATTGGCGGCTTAAGCGGATTAAGAGAAAGTTTTTACTCTGAGCTTTCAGAAGAGATTCTATACATCTGATTGTAAACTTCTCACCTGGAATTCTCCTGACAAGACTCTGCGAGTATAGATGTTACTAGTGTAAGGTTCAATGGACTCATTATTCCCCAGGATCTGAGCAGTTGAAGCAGTAGGCATTGGGGCAATAAGTAAACTGTTTCTTATACCATACCTTGGAAGAAAGAGATTTTTAGAGATTAGTGCTAGGGCTACAGTCTGTCAAGAAGGCAGCTACTCCTACTCTTGCTCACTTAGTATAGACACACAAGAGTCCCATCACTGAGGCACTTAGTATAGACAGACACAGGAGTACCATCACTGAGGCACTTAAATTCACATACCAACTCCATTAAACTCCAATAGGAGTACAGTCCACAGCCCAGATGCCAGTGCTCATACTCTTCTAAATGTCTGCCTCTGAGCAGAAGCAGCAGTTGTAGCTGCCAGCAAGCCGTATAAAGTCCTCACAGGTGCCCCCTGTGGCACTTTGTAGTCACACATAACACTCAATGCACTATTCCGCCCAAGGAAACCAAACTCAGTCCTGAACAGCCCACCAGAATCAGGCACATTCATTTGAACTAGTCATTTATCACTACAACTCTCCATATCCTATGTAAAGGAAACAATTACTCTCAGAAGAATTCCTGACTTCACCTACTAGCAATTATTAGTTTTTAAAAAGTTAATTTTTCACTTTTAAGTGCCAAGAGTATTTAAAAAAAGAATATACTATTCAACATACTTAGAAATCTCCATAGTTTAGCCTAAGAGACACCAAGTCCAGGGCCTATAATGGCCCAGTGTGTAAAGACATCTGCTGCTGAGCCTGAGTTCAATATACAGAAGGTATATATTGTTCAACATGGCAGGAGAAAGCCAACCAACTCCTTCAGGCTGCCCTCTGATCTCCACATGTGTACCAATATACATCACATATACACACAATAAATAAATACTAAAAATTAAAAATGTATATCGACCAACTCCATAGCATTTTCCTAAGCAGGCAGACAAGTACAAACGTCTAAACAAATATTTGTTTACCACCATTTCTGGTGACTAGCACATCCTTTATTTGCATTGTTTGTATTTGGTAAGCTCCTCTAATACAGACAGCCTATCTTTCCTACATTCGATAATTGAAGACCCATATGGTGCTCAGTGTTGAACCTCAGGTCCTGAGCTGGTTTGTATAACTAGGTTGGCAATGCCACTGTCACTTTCTAGATGTAAGTAATTAGTCATCTCTTGCCTTACTTCCTCATCTGTAAATCCCAACATCACGTTTATAGAAAGGAAACGCTTTCAAGTCATTCTTGCCAGAACCCAACTATGGAATCATCTGTAATTGCTAAAACATTAAAAAGACCTAACTGGACTAAAAGATCTCCAAACCAAAGCACTAAACAGTCTCAGAATATGTCAAGTTCAATCACATTTACATGACAAAACTGTATGTGCATGTATACCGAAGAAGTCTAAAAAAAACACACCATCAACAAGGCTTATCTCTTGGAAAACAAATTAGGTTTCTGTTGTTTTGTGAAGCAAGCATCTGGCAGAAATACAAAGGACAGTTTTTACTTTCTATTTTGTTTCTAAACTTAAGGTAGGGCGTGGTAGTCTACAAGTTTGCAGCCGGCCTTGTCCATACAGTGAGTTGTAGGCCAGCCAGGGCTGTATAGTAAGATCCTATTTGAAAAAACAATAAACACACATACACATGCACTATATATTTGTGCCTAATGAATAAAATTAAACAACGAATAAAACAGTAAAATCATTTTTTAAAAGTAGACCTATCTGGGCCAGGAGATGGTGGTGCACGCCTTTAATCCCAAGGCTTGGGAGGCAGAGAAGAAGATCTCTCTGAGTTTGGGGCCAGCCTGGTCTACATAATAAGTTCTAGGACAACCAGAGCAATGCAGTAAGACCCTATCTAAAATTAAAACAAACAAACTTGATAGGCATGGGTATTCAGCAACTCATACTGAAATGCCTACTGTGTGCTGAAAGGCTTCCAATGTGCCAAACAACTTTCATATTACTATTTTATTTTGAAAGCCATTTCTGTGAGATAGGTCATGCTAGCCACATTTCAGAAAGCCATTTTTAGGTTTCAGAAGTTACAATAGTATATCTAACCCCGAAGAGTGGGAAGTGCAGCCTCCTGGCTCCCACGCTACTTTACACCCTGACTTACTTCATACACCCAGACTTACTTTGCAATCTTCCCCTTGAGACGCTGCCAGTCCCACAGGTCTGTCGGAGCAACATTCCACATATCATACTGGAGAATCTGAGAAATAAACATTCACATTCATGACATCACTCTAAAGCAATGTAAAACAATGACCAAAAAATTAAAAGAACGGCCACCTGCCAAACCCCCACACCACAGCAAACGCTGTCTTGCAGTCCGTACATTAAGAAATGTCAGCGCCAGTGAGTCTCCTGGATACAGCCCCATTAAGCCTACTGGTGATCAGAAGCGGCCTAGGACCTCCTCCCAACCACATTCCTGCAGATCTATAAACTAGGAAATCTATTTTGATCTGTTTTTGGAGACAGGTTTCCTCTGTGTAACCTTGGCTGTCCTGGACTCTCAGATCAGGCTGGCCTTGAACTCACAGAGATCCACCTGCCTGTACTTCCCCTAGTGCTGGGATTCCAGGCATGTGGTACCACGACCAGCTACAAACTAGGAAATCTTAACATTTATGAAATGTTTTAAGAGATGCATTTCTTTTATAATAAATCGTACTCTAATCTTTGCTTTCTTGGTCTGTTTATTTGGCTAAAAGTACCAAATTTCAAACAACTATACATTAGAATTTCTAAGTATCAGAAGAAACATCAAAACTAAATCTTTATACAGAATATTGAGAGCAAAGGCAGCATGGAAGACAGAATTCTAAGAGTGCTTCCCAGATTCCAGTCCCTGGTATCACCTCTGCTGAGTGTAGACAGGATCTGGGAATATCCTAAATGTCACGGTGTCTATTGCAGAACAGTGACCACTGGATTTAGGGTCAACTTGAATAAATCTAGGCCTCAATAACCCAGAACAATCCCATCTCAAAGTCCTTAACTATATCTGTTAACACCCTTTTGCAAACCAACACACTCTCCCAGGTTCCACCAAGGAATGGGGTGTTTGAGGAGGGGTCATTATTCAGCCCATAACTGGTGCTCACAGGCAAAGTCTCAACCATATACTTACTCCTTTGCTGACTGGTGATCCCTCATATGTTTCATAAGGCCCATACTCCTTGGCTAGGTCACAGCTGGCTTCCAGGGCTCCATAATAAATAGTTTCAAAGATCTGCTTATTCAGCAACTGGGCTTCTGGGCTCTCAAAGGGATACCTCATCAAGATGAAAGCATCTGCTAGACCTTGTACCCCAATTCCAATGGGCCGATGGCGTTTATTTGACAAGTGTGCCTTTGTGCCAAAAGATTTGGGAAAAAAAAAGACAAGAAAACTGAACTCAATGGTAGCATTCTACCCCACTGACCCATACAACCTCTTCATTTCACTTCTTTCACACCATTCTAAGGACATCTATTTAAATTAGGACTTGCAGATGAAGATAAATATCCTCCATCTTGGATTCAATAATGACCAATAAGCAGAGAAATATATTCATACCTCTGGAACAGGGTAGTAGTTTATATCAATTATTTTATTCAAGTTTCGGACAATGACTTTAGTGACTTCAGCCAGTTTCTCAAAGTCATACGTATGTTCTGGTGTGACATACATATTCAAAGCCAGAGAAGCCAAGTTACAAACTGCAACCTGCAATAACAAAGAAAGGTTTCAGAGCCAACACACTTCTGACTTCTTCTCTCTGTACCAGTGAGATCACTATAGCCTTTAGAACTATCAGATGTGAAAATTTACAACCATCCCCCAACATCAGTCCTGAGGACCAAACTTAAGAAAATTATTAATGTTTGCTGGGTAACCTCTTTACAACCAAGCTAAATCTCCAGTCCCTAAAATTGGGGTTTCCCATCATGTATCAGTAAAGCACATTTTCTAAAACCCACTGAGTCTACTTATCCATTACCTGTCACATATGGGAGTTGCACTTTTCAGAATACTGAAATAGTTCTTAACTACACTCCCTGACACACTCCATTCTCCCAGGTGGCTAAATTACTATTTTTAAAATACAGCTTAGTTAACATAACTCTGCCATATAATTTTATTTTTTTCAGTGCTGGGGAACAAAACTTCCTTGAACCACTCACTTCAAGATAATTCCAGTGAAGGACTCACAAGAGTGACTGCCTCTACATCCCCTTGGTCTGCTGGGTCGCTCTCCTACCTCATCCTTACTGGTGTATTCCACTATCTCTGTGCATAGGTTGCTGCACTTGATGGTTCCTAGGTTCTGCTGGTTGCTCTTCCGATTACAGGAATCTTTGTAGAGCATGTACGGGGTACCGGTCTCTGTCTGAGACTCAATGATGGCATACCAAAGCTGCTGAGCTTTCACAACTTTCCGGACACGACCCTGCTTCTCATAACTGAAAAGACAAAGCCGGCATTGTTTCAATATTCACACCCTAGGAAGAATACCTTAAAATACAAAATTATGCAAATCCTCAAAGTTTTACTAAAGGGAAAAGGAATAATAATCATTTTTTTTAAAAAGGCTGGTTCTATTATTTGAGTGTATGTGTAAGTATATCATGTGTAAATATGCATGTGTGCTGTGAGTGCACACACCTGTGCACATGGAAGCCAGCGCTAGAGCTACTGGTATTCCCAGGGCACCAGGCTTAACATCTGGTCACCTGGGATCTAAGTCAGGGCCTTTACACTGCGCACGAGCGTTCCTAAGTAATAACCCATTTCTCCAGCCCTGAAATTCATTTTATCAGCTAAGACCACCAGAAAACCAGGCAGCTTTAGATACCTTCAAATGACCCATGACCCCACCAAATCAATACTTTTTAAAATGAAAAGGAACAAAAAAACACCATGAAAACTCTGTCACCTGCTTACAGAGCCTCTCCTATGCAGCCTACATCTCCTGCTGCTTCTCTTTGATTCGGATCAAAGCCTGGGCACGCTTTCCCTGATGGTCTGGGCTTTCTTCCTCTGACATCCTGCTCCTGCTGCCTACTTTCTTGGACCCTAACCTAAAAGGGCATGGATTTCTTTCTTCCTCTTATACATATCCATCCCTGCAGCTGCTAATATTTATAGCTTGCCTGCCCTGTTATTTTTCTTAAACTGTAGTGAAACTGTCCTTAAGCTTCAAAAACTAAAAACAAAAAACAACAAAATTCAGCACTGTGCTAATTTTAATAAACCATTAACATGTGTGTCCTACTTACTTATGATTTATATTATCAGTAGTGTACTGGGGCCAGAGAGATGGCTCAGAAAGTAAGGGTACTTGCTACCAAACCTGATAATCTGAGTTTGATCCCTGGAACCCACATAGTGGAAGGAAAAAACCAACTCCTGTAAGTTGTCCTCTGATCTCCACGTATGCACTGTGGCACAATGGGGCCCCTAAGCCCAAAATAATTAAATAAAAGCAAAAGTACTATACTATAAAGTAACTCAGATAGTCTATCTCAGTTTTTATAAGGATTAAAAAAAAAAAAAGGCAAAGCACCCAAATTTTGAGAATATACATACTAATTTTGGTAAAAAAGTTTAAAAACATCTAACAAAAATCAAATTAATAACTATACTCTCTTCTAGATGCTTTCAAAGATTCCTAGAAATGAGCTAATGATTAAAAATTTTTCTGTTTTTCCAATGGTAGGGATCAAACTTAGTGCCTCACAACATGGTAGGCAAATGTTCTCAAGGGCCTCGGCCTGAGCCCACCATAAACACTTCTGATATTTGAATGCCCTGAGTAAGAGAAACCATGGCTCAAATGCTTCCATTAGTATTTTCTCATACCTTTCGTATAACTTCTCAAATTCCTCTCCCCAAACTTCATCCAGACCAGGACACTCATTTGGGCACATCAGTGACCAGTCCTGCAGAAAAGTATGCCAGTCATGAGAGACGCCACACAGCAGCCACAAGCTATCATAGACACTGCAAGAAGGGGGCTACCATAGAAATCTGGTGTAGAGGCTAGAGTTTGGGGGTCTAAAACTGTAGTTCTACCTGTTTGTAGGACCTCTTAAGCACTCGGGTCAGGTAGCATCTTTGGGGAAGGACAGAAGAACCAAGCTGCTGTGTGCACAGGCTCAGAGCCCTCTACCTGGTTGGTCTCCACTCGCTTCATGAAGAGATCTGGAATCCACAGTGCAAAGAAGAGATCCCGGGCTCGCTGTTCTTCCTTCCCTGTGTTCTTCTTCAAGTCAAGGAACTCAAAGATGTCTAAGTGCCACGGCTCCAGGTAAATGGCAAATGCACCAGGGCGCTAAGGGTAATTACGTCAGCATTACCATCAGAATCAAAATAAAACATAGAAGTTTCATGTTCTACAAAGTAGTTTTAAAATAATATCTCCTTTCATCTTCATTATGAATTAAGTGAAATAAGTAAAAGTACCAAAAAAAGTAAACAATATTTTTCTTAAAAATTTAGGAGAACAAAAATGACAGAGAAAACTTGGGGGCTAGATGGTTTAGCAGTTAAGACTTGCTGGTTTTACAGAGGATCATGCTTCAGCAACCAGCACCCATAGCAGGCAGCTCACAACTGCCCTATAACTCCAATTCTAGATCTGATACCCTCATCTGGCCTCCAGACACCTGAATGCAGGTGTGACACACAGACAGACAGACACATACACAAATAAATCTAAAAAAAAAAAAATTAGAACAAAAATAACTTGTTCAAACTGTAGGTTCTTCATCAATGCAGTGCAGACCACTTTATACCATGCCAAGTAAGCAAGTCCAAGTCAAGCTGCCAGGCCCTATCAAGCGCTCTCACCCAGGTTAAAAGGAGTGATCTGGCAGAGTGGGCGGCACGCGCCTGTGATCTCCGCACTTGGGAGGGAGAGGATCAAGAATTAAGGGGCAGCCAGGGCCAATCAAGCAAAATGGTGATCTCTCATGACGGTTGTCAAAGACCATTAGATAATCATAACTGGTAGATGACTAATCACCCACTAGACTTCGGTTGTAAATCTCCTAATAACTCTGGATAAACAACCCAATCCTCTCAACTCTCAGGGGGTTCATTTGGGGTTTTTATTGTGTGTTTTTAGTTGTTTTGGGGATAGGGTCTCACTGTGTAGCCCTAGTTGGTATGGAACTTGCTTTACAGAACAGACTGGTCTTCAGCTCAATGACTGTCTTGCCTCTGTCTTCCAAATGCTGAGATGAAAGGCATTTGCCACACGGCTATTGTTTCCTATGAAAATTCAGGATGAATTATTATAAATCTATTTCAAGGTTAGGTTTTTAAAAAAAGATTAGGTATTAAACTGAATATACTGGTACATGCCTGTAATGCTAGTGCTTGGGAGCTAAAGACAAGAGACTCAGGAGTTCAAAGCCAGCCTCAACTACATAGTAAGTTCAAGATTCTGTCTCAAAAAAAAAGGGGGGTGGGGCTGGAGAGATGGCTCAGTAGTTAAGAACACTTGCTGTTCTTGAAAAGGACCTGGGTTAGGTTCCCACATGGCAGCTCACAACCTTCTGTAACTCCAGTTCCAGGGATCTAATATCCTCTTCTGTTCTCTACAAGCACCAGGCACACACTTGGTATACATACACACACAGATAAAATATACACATAAAATGAAAATAAATCTTTACAAAATAACTAATAAATCTTAGTGAGATTTTCCAAGGAGTAAAGGTACTTGCCACCAAGCCTGACAACCTGAGTTCAATGCTTAGAAACCACATAATAAAAGATGACCCATTCCCCAAAGCTGTCCTGACCTTCACCTGTGTACTGCAACATGCTCAAACATACACATTATAAATAAGAAAATAATTAAATATAAAATGGCCTTTCAAAGAGCTGAACAGACCAGTAACTACTAAGAGCCAGGGATAAAGTGTGTGTGTGTGAAAGTAACAGCAGTGACTGAATGCAGAAGTACACTAGCAAACATCTTGGGATAATAAAGGAGTCCTGTATCTTAACTGGTATGGCAGTTACTCAAGGTACACTTTTGTTTGTTTTTCAAGACAGTTTCTCTGTGCAGCCTTGACCGTCCTGGAACTCACTCTGTAGACCAAACTGGCCTTGAACTCAGAGATTGGCCTGCCTCCCAGCTAGGATTAAAGGCACGTATCACAACTGGCCAGTGAGGTACATTTTTGTTAAAATCCATTCAACTATATACTAAATAAGCAATTTATGTCTCTTTAATTTGATTAAGTCAAAATCACACAATAGTCAAGACCAGCCCAGACTGCATTGCAAGTTTGAGGACGGCTTAGAGCTATAAAACAAGATTATGTCTTAAAAACAAATGAATAAAAAACAATAAAAAAGAAAGAAGAAAGGTCTTTAGAAAATCAGGAGGGCTGAAAAGACAGCTCAGCAGGCCTTCTTCAGCCATGAGCACCCACATGCACATGCTCTCACACAAAGATTCACTAATCATATAAGTAAGAATAAGGGGCTGGAGGGAAGGCTCAGAAGTCAAGAGCACTGGCTGTTCTTCCAAAGGTCCTGAGTTCAACTCCTAAGCAACCACATGGTGACTCATATAAATAAGAATAAAATAAATCTTTAAAAACAAAGTAAAATATATAACAAAGTAAAATATATAACCCAACTTTTATAACTAAAGACTTTTAATTCTGATTTCCGGCACTTGCCAGTAACAAAATGTACCTTGTTTCCACCTTGATCCACATATCGAGCTGTGTTATTATATACTCTCAGCATTGGTACGAGGCCATTAGAATTGCCATTAGTCTGGAAGAAAGGTCAATAAAAGCATCCGGGTGAGACATAGGCTCAACAAAGAAAAGGACAAAACAACTCCAAAGTAAAAACTGTTCTGATAGTTTGTTCAAAACAGTAACTAATTTCTAAGTAACCATCTATGAAGTTTGACCTGTTCTCCATGCCCACCTTAGCAATGAAAACAGAATGCCCAATATTGTTAAGTTTAACCCTAATTTATAAGTTAAAAAAAAAAAAAAAATTCAAAACCAAGGTAGCTAAACTTAAGCTAAATTGCCATCTAGAAGCCATGGGAGTGGGGTGGTGGTCCACTGCACGCCGTTAATCCCAGCACTGGGAGGCAGAGGCAGCAGATCTCTGTAAACTCAACGCCAGCCTGGTCTAGAGAGCAAGTCCAAGACAGCCAAGGCTACACAGAGAAACCCTGTCTCGAAAAAACAAACAAACAAATCAAAGCATGCCCTCTGTATGATACACATAATTGGTATTAAAAGTCATACAACTCAATGCTTACCCCAGCAATGTAGCTACCAGTAGCCCGGATACAGCTCACAGCAACACCAATTCCCCCTGCAGACTTAGAAATCAAGGCACACTGCTTCAGAGTGTCATAAATCCCTTCAATGCTGTCATCTTTCATACTCAAGAGGAAACAGCTACAGGAAGAAAACAGGAGGTCTGTGACAAAAGACGATCAGATGGTCTAGCCAGTTAAGCCAAGCAAATGAGAAATCTAGAATCTACAACGTTCCTACATGTTTTCAGAAGATGGGAATACTCCTTTTAGTGAATATGAAACATCAACGTATTATTTTAAATTAATTTTGCTAACTATGTCAGACTTTAAGTCCAGAAGGAAGTCACATAGGTAAGCCTCAAATATCAGCTTGGTTTTTTAACCACACTACTTATGTGCCAGAATTAATTTTCTCAAACAAATTCTTGAACATACATCAGACTTTTCCAATTGTTAGTAAACCAAGAAAAATGAAGGTCTTTGTTTTTTAGATAAGGTCTTCCTAGCCTAACCCTGTCTATCCTGAAACTCACTACATAGACCAGGCCGGTCTCAAACTCAAAGGGATCTCACTTGCCTCCACAGTGCTGGGCACTACTACACCTAGACCTAAAAATGAAGTGTTTTTGAAAACAAATGCCTAACGTCAGCCAGTTCTTTGATGTGTACATAAAAAATATAGTATCCTTAGTCTTTTGTTTGTTTGGTTTTTGGGGGAATGGATTTCGAGACATTTCTGTTTATCCCTGGCTGGCCTTGAACTGTCTGTCTTTGCCTCCCAGTGCCTTTACCTAAAAATAAATACATAAGTAATTGTTAATTAATCATTATTTAAAGGTGTGTGCTACCACCTAGCCTACAGTTGTTTTTTTAAATGGCCCTTCTACTGAACATTTGTTCTATCTCCTCAGGCTTCCAATTCATGAGCGTTACTCTACCAGGGTCACTTCATCATCTTGAATGTTCAACTACTCAAATAGATTCTATTCATTGACTTTCTATAAAATACTCAGGTATTAAGAAAGATTATATACATATATCTATATAACACCTACCTCAAGAAATAAGATGCCAGAGTCTAATTACAATTCCTAGAATTAGTTATCCTTCTGAAGCCTGCTTTTAACTCAATGTTATAGTGATTCATTCCTATTAATATATGTAGCCTTAATTTATTTTCGTGGTTGTAACGCATTCCACTGCATGATTATCCCATATGTCTGTGTGCTTGTCAATGGTTGTTAGATTATTTTCAACTTATTTGCTCTTCTAAAAAATGCTATAAAATTTCTTTCCTTCCCTCTATTTATCTGTTTGTTTATGAGGATGTCATTGCATAGGCCAGGTTGGCACTGAATGTTTTTAACCTTCTCCTCAGGACTACCATTTCCAACATTGCTATGAAGATTCTTTAACAGCTGGGTGCTGGGAATCAAACTCAAGGCCCTACACATACTAGCAAGCACTGTACCACGGAGTTACAGCCCGGACGCTGACTCCCTATATAGCTCAGGCTGGCCGTCAATCTGGGATGGAGAACAGACTGGCCCCCAAATGGTAATTCTTCTGTCTTTACCCCCTGAGATCACAAGGGCATCCATCATGCCTGGCTCTCAACAGCACATTTTAAACTAAATTTGCTAAATGCTAAGGTACAGAAACACAATTTATCTATATTAAACTCACATTTAAATATTTTGCTAAAATCTTTTTAATTCTACTAATTTGTCCATAGAATATACTCTTGAACTCTCTATGTAGAAAAAGGGCATATCTGGGCTCTCTATGCCTCCATTTTCAATCATTTCAATTTCTTTTTCGTACAATGCTTGCTCAGCCCTCACTACCACACTAAAAACAGGAACAGAGCTACTGCTTTTGGTTTGGGTTTTATTTTTCTATTTATTTATTTGTTTTGAGACAGAGTTTCTCTGTGTAGCCTTGTCTGACCTGAACTCACTTTGTAGAGGCTTACCTCAAATTCAGAGATTCGCCCGCCTCTGCTAGGATTACAGGTATGAGCTACCGCGCCCAACTTTATTTATTTATTTAATGTATGTGAGCGTTTTGCTTTCATGCATTTATGTGTACCACATGCGTGCCTGTCAGGTGTCAGATCCCTTGAAACTGAGTTCTGGATGGTTATGAGCCACCATATGGGTGCTGGAGCACAAAGGTGGCCCTCCACGAGAGCCACAAGTGTTCTCACCTCTGAGCCACCTCTTCAAGCACAGATCTAAGTTTTTAGTGGGTAGCTTTTACAAAATTAAGGTTATTTTCTACACTTTTGCTAGTGAATTTTATTTAAAACAGCAATGAGTTGTATAAATATTAATACAGTGAGATATATACATACACACTGGCATATCCTTGAGTTCCTGGGATACAGAGATTCTCTAACAGAATTTCTTTTAGCTTAGTCCAGACACTCTAACTGTGATCCCTTTCACAGCTAAGGGCATCATCAGTAATCCTGTTATTTTGTCCATAAACTCAAGAACAGAACTTACCCAGATTCAGAACAAATTCCACCAGTTTAATCCCCATGCATCTTAGGAATCTGCCTCCTCCCCTTCATCTCTACTTCACCTCCTTAATCCTTTCAAAATTCTTAAACTAAATGACTGTAGGCATCTTTTAACTAGCTCTAGATACTATTTCTTTTTTCAGTAATCATTTTAACAGTGCTGAAAACACTTGACCCAAAGGTCTTGTGCATGTTAAGCATATAATCTACTTCTGAGCTATAAAAGCTCTCTTTAAAAAAAAAAATCAATTTTCTTGGAATATAAATATATACAATTCCCTACCAAAAACACCCTGTTCAATAGCATATAAAATATTCAGCTGTACAACTACCACCACAATCAACTATATGAAGATCTCACTAACAGCATGTGCCCTCTTCTAACTTGTTTACTGTAACAGTCAGAGACTGTTCCAAATGCATATCATTTCATCAGAGCAGGCAGCCATTGAAGTGTTCGTTTTTAATGTGATGAACCACCTGGCTTTTATTTCCCTAGTCAAACCACTTGAAAAAGCAGTGTTAGGGGCTGTAGCGTTGCCTCAGTGGTTAAGAGTACTGGATGCTCTTTCAGAGAACCTGGGTTCAATTCCCAGCACCCAGTCCAGTAGCTCAGGACTATCCAACTCCAATTCCAGAGATCTTATGCCCTTTTCTGAATATGAGCAACAGGCACGACATGGAGCAGATACATACACATAGACAAAACACTAATATAAATAAAGAACTCTTGGAAAGAGAAAACAGCAACAAAAAGCAGCTAAGATGATACATGCCTGGAGAGTTGTGGGCGGTTGGTCCCAGCATTGAAGAGAGTAGGAGAGGCATGGGTAAACCACTTCTCAGAAAGTAGGTTGTATGTTTCAATTGCAGCATCAATATCTTCTTTGTGAATGCCCACAGACACCCTCATCAGCATATGCTGTGGTCTTTCAGCCACTATAAACAAAGTAAGAGTTTTCAGATATGGAACATGTCAGAATAACTAGGCTGAAACACATCTCAATGAAAAAAATATACCACCAAAAGAAACTTTTAAAAAGTTTAAAAACTTTACGAACAAGAAAAAACTATTTCAATTGTCATTTAGAGGCATTTTTGCTATTCTTACCATGGGATAACCCCCAGAACCATGAGGTAACAACACTTCTATTCTTTACAATTAAACAATAACAGAAGTTTATTTGGAAGGCTGCAAAATGGCTTGGCAGACACAAGCACTGCATTCAACCCCTTGCTGCCACAGTGTGGAAGGGGAGAATAAGCTCTCACAAGTTGGCCTCCAACGTCCACACACAGATTATGGCATATGTGTATCTCCCTTACTCTCCACATCCATGCACACACATAAATAAATGTAATAAGTTTGTAATGTACGTGGGTGTTTTGCTTGCATATGTATGTCTATGTACCATGTGCATGTCTGGTGCCCACAGAGACCAGAAGAGGTTATTGGATCCCCTAGAACTGCTTTTACATATAGCTATGAGCTGCCATGTAGGTGCCGAGAACTGAACCTGGGTCTTCTGGAAGAGCACCCAGGTTTTTAACCACTGAGCCTTCTCTCCAGTCCCAAATGCAATAAGTGTTTAAAAATACTATTGAGAGTCTAAATAGAAATGTTAACGCTAGCTAATATTGCAAAACTCTACACTCAACATAATGAATAATAACTTTTCACTTCTTACCTTTTCCATTGATCTTCAACAAATAGGACCGCTCCAATGTCTAGAAGAGCAAAGTAGCCAAAGAATTCTCAGGTTTTAAATACACAATAGATATGTAATTCATAGTAAGGTGATCTGCTGAAATGTCTCAATCTTATCATTTTAAATAAAAGGAAAAACATTCAACATTTCTAGCTTCAGTCTAGAACATTATCATGTGGCTGTTCTGCTTTAGCGAAGATTACGTGCAAATCTCTGGAAAGGCACACTTGCATGCAACAATGTGCACTGCCATAGGCTGTGGCAGGCAGCAGCAGCACAACAACATTCATGCAGAGTTGTAAGAGTCTAGACACTAACCCAAGTGACAATCAGTCTCTGGAAGAACATGCTGAACCTTACATTATCCACATCCTAAAGAGGACGCTGATTACCAAGCACATGAACAAGAAGTGGGAGAGCCAGGCACAGCTGATCTGACACCCCCATCTTAGTCACTACGTTACGCAGCAACACAGTACATTTAGGAACACTTCGTAAAGCAGAAAGTCAATAGTTATTGAAAAATAGCAAAAGGTGGAGTAACTGTGACAAATTAGCCATGTAATTTTTAAAAGAACCCAGAAGTAATATTTAGAAAATTCAAAAGCTCTTATGAATAAGCTGATTCTGCTCACTTCAAAGTGTCACCACTGTTATACCCTACAATTGCCAACATAAACAAACTACTTTCAGATTTAAGGAGGAACCATCACATATTCAAACCCATGATTTATTTACTTACCTTAAAGCCAAAGTAGTTATAAGAGAAATCTCGATCGTAGATAATGGCAGAATTCAGGCGCTGAAGGGAATTAAAAAGAACCCATAATTAAAATAATAAGACTTTCAAAACTTCTAATGTTTTTAGCTGACTCTAGAACTAAACTAATATATAGGATACCAAGCATGCTTTACAATATTGGTAGCACATACTAATTTACAATTTTTCATTCTATTGCATGTTTGTACGGTTCTTTATTCTTGAGACAGGAACTTGCTCTATATCCTGACTAGCCTGGGCGCACTAGGTAGACAAGCAGTGTGCTTTTGAACTTGAAGGGGCAGTCCTGACTGGGCTTCCTGACTGCTGGGATTGTAAGCATGCAACACCATTTTCAGCTGTAAATTTTTGTATTGACAATGAGCCCACTTTAAACTAAATAAAATAATATGTATTATAAGCAAACAGAAAGTAGTTTATAGGCTTTGAAAATTCATGGTCCTTTAATGGAGCAAAAACAAATTACTATTGTAGCAGTAAAATATTACAAAATTGGTCATTATTAAAGAGCTTTGGTAAGTTACAAAGCCACTTAGAAAAAAAAAAGCAAATTATGTGATCCTATCAGTAATAATCCTATCAAAACCCTTACTTCCTACTGTCAAACTTCGAAGGGCATTTTTGTAATCAAAACTAAGTATGGGCTAAGAATGAGGACAGAAGAACTGAAGTAGCAGACTATATACTTGTCTGTTTCTCAATATTCATTTTTAGGCTCAGGTTTTGCTACTGTTATCTGTTTTTAACTTGTCTTCAAGATTCTGCACAGGGTGAGGTATGGTGCTCACACATGCAATCCAAGCACTCAGGAGGCAAAAGCACAGCGGACTGTCCCAGGTCCACTGAGGCTACATATCTAGATCTTCAAAAAGCACTGGAGGAGGGTCAGTGGTTAAGAGCAACTGCTCTTTCAGAGGACCAGGGTTCAGTTCCCTGCACCTACATGGGAAGCTCAGAACCATGCATAATTTTAGTAGTCCCAGAGAAGTCAATACCCCTCTTCTGGCCTCTGTGGTCACCAAAACCACCTGGTAAATAAATACATGCAAGCAAAACATCCACACTCATAAAATAAAAAAAAAAAATCTAAAAACAAACAAACAACTTAGAGGAAAAAAAAAAAAGCTGGGTAGTGGTGGTACACACCTTAATCCCAGCATTTGGAGGGCAGAGGGAGGCAGAACTCTGTGAGTTCAAGGCCAGCCTGGTCTGCAGAGTGAGTTCAAGGCCAGCCTGGTCTGCAGAGTGAGTTCAAGGCCAGCCTGGTCTGCAGAGTGAGTTCCAGGACAGCCACAGCTACAGAAAAACTCTGTCTCAAAAACAAAACAAAACAAAACAAAAAGAGGAGCCAGGGAGAAAAACTATATATAAATAACTACAAATAGCTGCTTGCTTTTAGGTTTTCTTAATAGTGGATACATATTTAGAGAGCTAGTCAACTAATTTATCTATTACCTAATTTTAAAACTGGTTTCTACTTAAAAAACAAAAAACAACAACAAAAAACCCAATATATCTATCATATAAGGATATTTTCTGATTACAGCGAAAAACTTTTAGAAAACAAACTTTCATCAATAGAAGAATTTCATGGGCAAAGTGAAAATAATCTATAAAATGGAATGTTATGCCACTGATAAGATAAATGAGGCAAATTCATAAATGCTGATATTTATGAGGTATAGTTCTATGTGCAAATGGCATCAGTGAGAACAATTTCATCAATACACTATACACAGAGTATATACACAGAATAGCTCCAGAAAAATATGCCTTAATGCTTAAATGAAGCTGCTTCTATTAAAGAAAATCAGGATCTAGAACAAGATTAGTTTTTATCTAACCCTTTGTACTGTTTAAATGTTCTTAAATGGATTTTTTTGTTTTGTTTTGTTTTGTTTGAGACAGGGTTTCTGTGTAGCCCTGGCTGTCCTTTAACTCAGAGACCCACCTGTCTCTGCCTCCCAAGTGCTGGGATTAAAAGCATGTGCCTCAGCTACCCAGCCTTAAATGCATTATTGAAAAAAACAAAACAAAATTCCATCAGAAAAAAATATTATACATACATCCTTATTGGCCATAACAATGTCCAGTGTTGAGCTGGCCACCATGGGGGAATGTTTGCCATTGTGTGGATTTATGTAGTTATAGAGATCCTCCATCACATCTGAGGAAAGATAAAATAATAAAAAAAAAATGTCAAAACCACTTAATAGCTGTTTTAAAACAATGACTCTCAACCCATTTTTTTATACCAAACCCACTTCAGTACCTAGCAGAAAAAGTACTCAACAAACACACTTCTGTTGAGTAACAATAGAACAATATATTACATAGAGAGGAAATGGTCTTTCAAAGAAAATAAATAAGGCCTTATAGCTTATCAGTAATTCCCAAGTGACTCTAATATACAGCTAAAAAAGGAAAACAAGGAAATGCAGCCATTAGTCATTTCTCAGCACTTGCTTTCTTTTTATTTTTGAAATTCTTTCAGAACAAAAACTTAGGTCAGTAAGATGGCTCAACAGTAAATGTATTTCCCATCATACCCCTGACCTGAGTTCTACCCCAGGAGCTCATTCCCACAAGTTGTCCTTTGACATTCACATACATGCTGTGATACACATTTGTCCACACACATACACAAACACATAAAATAAACACATAATTTAAAATTAATATAAAAAAATGTTTTAAACCCAGAAACATAAGAAAGTATGATGACATATTCCCATAATCCCAAAATTTGAGGGATAGAGAGGCAAGGGAATCAAGAGTTCAAGGTCGACTTAATTACAAACTGAGTTTGCAGCCAGACATGAGACCCTGTCTCAACACACACCACATACAGAGAGAGCAGATCAACTACCTGAAGAAACAGTAAGTTCTTGGTCCAGTGCGGCCACTAAACTGTATACTGCTTTTTAAAATAAGATGTAATCTTTAAAACATATATGATGTAAATAATTATTATTCCTATAATTTTAAACAATATTAAGTTCGTTCAGTGTTTTCATTCCTGACATACCACTGAACACTTTCTTGGTTTCTTTGTGCAGGTTGGAGACAGCGATCCTTGCTGCCAGGATGGCGTAGTCTGGGTGTTTCGTAGTTAAGGTCGCAGCTGTCTCAGCAGCCAGGGTGTCCAGTTCCACTGTGGTGACGCCACTGTATAGGCCTTGGATTACTTTCATGGTGATCTGAGCCTACAACAATAAAAATAATAGTTATTTGAGCGTTCCCAAGAAACCATAGCCCCCTTAAAAGAATTGTTAAGCCAACCAAAGTTATAACATAACGTAACATAGCATAACATAATATAATCTCATCTGAAAGACTTTATCCCAATATAAGAATCCACAAACCAACAAAACTTCCAGAAATCTATCCTATACATATAAAATGATTTAGTGTCACCTTTTTTAAAAGTCTAAATTTAGCTTTTTAAAAGAGTAAGTACATGTGCCAGCAGACAGCAGAAGAGGTGTCAGGTTCTCTGGGACTGGAGCTGAGCAGCCATGTAGGTGCTCTGAACTGCAGAGTCATCTCTCAAGTGTCCCACACTTTAGCTTTTGAGACAGGGTCTCTCACTGATCCTGGGCAAGATAACGAACTAGCCAGCGAACGTCACAGAGCCCTCCGTATCTGCTCCCCACAGGAGAGCACTATCACACCTCACTTTTTCCATGGGTGCTGGGGATCCAAACTCAGGTCCTCATGCTTACAATACAAGCAACATCAACTGAGCCATCCCCCAGCCCCACTACTATACACTGTGTGTATGTGTGTAAACATGTGCACACGCACACACTGGTGTAGGCGCAGTCACCCATGCAGGTGCATGTGAAGGCCAGAGCTGACTTCAGGATTCAACTACCCCTCCTTGTTTTTATTTCAGTAAAAAACATTTAAAATTTAAACATCAATAATACCAGCTAGGCATGGTGGCACAGATCTGTAATCCCAGCACTCAGGGAGGCAGAGGCAGATCCCTGAGAGTTAGCCTAGTCTACAAAGTAAGTCCAAGACAGTCAAAGCTACACAGAGCAACCCTATCTCAGGGAGAAAATAAAATAAAATAAATAATACCAAAAGCATACATGAGTAGAGTATATGAACAGCTTTTGGTATTTGTTGGATTTTGTTTTTGTTTTCAGATACGTTCTTACTGTGTACCCTTGGCTAGCCTAAACTAGAATAGTTTTGTATATGTATGTTTTAATTGAAGCTGATTACAATTATTTTCTTTCACAGTAGTAAGCATAAATGTACAAAAATAAAGAAAAAACAAAAAGCAAAACATCCCACAAGCAGTGGGATAACACACACAGTCAACGGGGAAGGCTATTGGTAGGGGTCTCTCTGTGACAATCACCTTATTCTTTGAGACAGTGTCTCCCCGAGTTTGGAGCTTGCCATTTAGATGTGTACTATGATCTGGCCCTTTCTTCAGTTGCCCAGAGCTGCAGTTACATATGCTGCTGCACCTGCCTTTTCCACCTGGGTGTTAGAATGGCCTCATGCTTACAGAGCAAGCACTTTCCCCTAAGCCATCTCCTCAGCCCACCGCATATTTAAAAAAGCAAGGTCGAAGTTCTGTCTACTCACTTACTAAATCGTTTAAACACAGCTTAACTAGGAAAGCTGGACAAAGCATAGGTCCTTCAAACGTGTGTGATCTGAGAGCAGGCACTTACTGTGAGCATTTGTATTTACAACACGGCTAAGCCAGTTTGCTGCTGATCACTTTCTTGACTCGGCAGGTACATATGAAAGCAGTGAAACCTGTGCTGTGGCAAGTAATCAGAACTCAACATCTACGGGCTACTGCTAACAGCATCCAGACTTTCTCAACAGGATGCCCTAGAGAGCTAAGGGCCACCGAGGCACCCGTGCATGTGCACGTCTGTTGTTAGACGAGGCAGCAGAGTACCTTAAAACAACTAACTCCAGTGCTTCTCACTGCACTACCATTAACATCAGTCAGTCCCCTCCCCTCTCCTTGGACCTGTCTTATCTATAAAATAAAGATGAAAGAGGATGAGGTCTTAGATTCATCCCAATATTAACATCTGACTATT
Organism: Pachyuromys duprasi; assembly: GCA_028658305.1. Classification (NCBI taxonomy): domain Eukaryota; kingdom Metazoa; phylum Chordata; class Mammalia; order Rodentia; family Muridae; genus Pachyuromys; species Pachyuromys duprasi. Next base: position 75,565,565 of record CM053758.1, on the reverse strand, counting down.
TTAATTACTATCTAAAAGTCCAAGATATGTAGATTTTTAATAACTATACTATATTCTAATTTATTTTGTTTTTTCAAGACGGAGTTTCTATGTGTACCTTTGGCTGTTCTAGACTCACTTTATAGACCGGGCTGGTCTCGAACTCATAGAGATCTGCCTGCCTCTACCTCCCTGAGTGCTGGGATTACAGGCATGAGACATCGTGCCCAGCTTATAAATATATTTTAAAAGTATAAAATTATTTTCTCACTCTGCTGTGGCTATCACAAGAAGAAGATATATATATTCATGAGGATTAGAGAGATAGCTCAGCAGTTAAAAGTGCATACTGCTCTTCTAGAGGACCCGAGTTGGGTTCCCAACACCCACACCATGGTCTACTCACAACTGCCTGTAACACAGGCTCCACAGGATCCAACACTCTCTCCTGGCCCCTTCAGGTACCCTCACACATGTGGTACACAGCAGAGACATAAACTAAATCTTAAAAACAAAACAAAACTCATGGAAAACAGCTGTAGTTACCTGCTCAAGACTTCTGCAAGACTGGGCCCATCAGCATTTCATCCTGACTAGATGAGGGGCTCACCGCCCTTCCCTGAGGAGGCAGTTACTGGCTGCTGGAGGAACCATATTCCTCAATGATGCAATCACTGGTAAATTGCTCTTGCTCAATCAAGTAAACTAACTCCAGACCCCTGCTCATAAAAGCAGCCCTAATTAAATTAAGTGGGAAAGATGAGGACTCACGGATACACACACACACAATACTAGGAAGACTTACGGAGAAGAGGGTTGGGAAGAAGAGGATAGATAAGAGGACACTGAAGAAAATATAAAAATATTTTATATACACATGTACAAAATTGTTAGAGAATCTTAGAATAAGATACACCTCACTCTTAATTCTAGATGATGGAGACACAACTAATTTCTATACAGTGTGGTGAAATAAAGATAAGTAAGATGCCTGAACAGTGGTCAGGTCAACTGTCCCCTTTGTTCACATTCTGAGTTCTCTGCAAAATAAAGAGCTCGAAGGACAGATCAAAACTAAGAAAAGTTTCAGGCAATAAATTCACGTTTAAACTGATATATAGTAAAGTGACGGTCTACAGATAAGAGACACAAAATCACATGAAGCAAAGAACCCATGACACACACTGCATTTACTTACAGGATCAACAAAGTCCATATTGAGTCCGTAACAGAGTTTCTGGATTCGTGATGTAATTTTGTCAAACATAACTCGCTCTTGGCGGCCATCTGAAGAATCAAACCACAGTTTGCAATAGCAGTTATTAAGATGGCAACACCAAATAATCAGGTGTAGTCAACTTTCAAAAATGACCAGAATGATATGCTCATTACGGGATTGTCTTTGGGGTCTGCGGCGACTGCTCAGTGGTCAATTTGAGTGGAGTGGAAGTCACCTATTCCAGCGCTTAGCAGGCAAGAGCAAGCAGATCTCTGTGAATGCAAGGCTAGTCTGGTCTACAAAGTAAGCTCCAGGCCAGTCAGCATTTCATAGTAAAACCCTGTCCAAGAAACAAACGACCCTCAAAAAACAACCGCCCAAAATTCTGGGGCTGGAGATTCCACACTCCCACCTCAGAAGAGACAAGAAAAATGACAGGTGTCCAAAAACTGTGGTGTCTAAAGTTTTGTTTTTTTTTGGGGGGGGGGGAGGGGGCTGGTCATTTCTTCTTGTGCCAGATCAGCTCTGTGGAGTTTTTTGTTTGTTGGTTTGGTTTGGTTTTAGAAATGAAGGCAGACAGTCACCCACAACTACTAGCTGGGGGCGGGGGGCGACCTCCTCCGTAAAATGGAGCCAGAAGCAGCTCCTTGGGGCCTGGCGGCGAGGAGTAACAGTGCTCCGAAACAAGCCCGTCCCGGCGAGCGGCTCTGGAGGAGCACAAAGACCCGCCAACCCACGCTGCAGGCGGGGAACACGCGGCCCGGCTGGCTGACAGGGCGGGAAGCCGCGCGGGAAGGGCGGGAAGCGGCCGGGCGGGCTGGCGGGGCCGCCGTCCCGCTCTCCCTCCTCAGCCCGCGGGGCCCTCACCTCGCTTGATCACATGCATCGCCGCTACCAGCCGAAGTGCCGAGGGGGCCGGGACCAGCTAGCAGCTCCGGGGCGCTGACGGGCACAGGCGACTGTCAGCCGTGAGGCTGGACTCCGGGCGGCTCGGGCGCGGAGACCGGGGCGGCGCGACGGACGGCACTTAGCTCGCCAGAAGAGAGCACAAGAATACGAACTCCTTCCCGCTCCCGCCACCCGTGACGTACAACGCGGCGCGACGGAATTCGAATGACGCACTCAACGCCCGGAGCTGAATGCGCACAAACCGAAAAGCAGAAAGTCAGCTTGCCGTTTCCTCGGCCGCCATAGTGAGTGTGGGCAGCCCGCGCCTCTGTCTACCGCTTTGGGTGAGAAGCGAACCTAACTGGAACCGAGTTCTCTTGCCGCCATATTGGGTGTGGGGAAAGCAAATCTCTGCCCACAAGTTTTGTTTTGTTTTTTTATTTCATAACAACAACAAAGACCATCCAGAACACTTTTTATTTTCTGTTTTACTTTATGGGAACCCCAAAATTTCCTTCTGGTTTGCACTAAAGCCTACGCCCCGCAGGCAGGCATTGGGTACCTAGCCCAACTTTTTGCTTGAGACCCACAGCCAAACATTAGGCAGAGAGACAGATGCAGAGAGAGCCCAAATTAGAGGTCTCCATAGGGTCCTGCCTCTGGGAGTTCAGAGAAAGAATTGTAGGAGCCACAGGGTAGAGGACACCAAGAGAACATGGCCCACAGAATCAATGAAGCAGGGCTCATAGGCGCTCACAGAGACTAAAGCAAGTCATGGAGCCTGCATGGGTCTGTGCTAGCTTCTCTGCGTGTACGTAATGTTTGTTAGCTTACTGTTCCTGTGAAATTCCTAGCAGTGGAAATAGGGGATTCTGACTCTTTCACCTCTCTTGGGACCCTTTTCCTCCTATTGGGTTTGCCTTGCACAGCCTTCGACATAAGGGTTGGTGCCTAGACTTATTGAATCGTGTTTTGTTGCGGTTGATGTCCCTGGGAGGCCTGCAATTTTCTGAAGGGAAATGGAGTGAATGGGAGAGAGGGTAGGTGGAGGAGACTGGGAAGAGTGGAGAGAGGGGAAACTACCGCTGAGATGTACTGTATTAAGAATAAAATAAATTAAAAAAAAAAATTGAGGCCACGCAGTGGTGCCACACACCTTTGACCCCAGCACTTGGGAGGCAGAGACAGGCAGATCTCTGTGAGTTCGAGGCCAGCCTGGTCTATAAAGCGAGTCCAAGACAGCCAAGGGTACACGGAGAAACCCTGTCTAGAAAAACAAAAAGAAAAAAGCTTGAAAGGGGTGCACTATTTAGAAAGAGTAAGTTTAATAGGGTAAAAATTTCGCCTCCGGAAAAGTCCCTGGGAAAGCACCTAACCCTGTTCGAGAAACTCAGGGTCAAATTAAACTGCTTTGGCTAACTGCATGTTCTTGGCTCTTGTTAAATTGCTTGCTTCTCCCTGCAACTGCTAACCAATACGTAGCTTCAATCTCTCTTTCTCTCCCTGTGTGTGTGTCTGTGTGTCTGTTTTGTCTTTAAAAACTCCCTGTAATATGCATTCAAGGCTGCTCTGTGAGAAGTGTTTCTCTCCAGTCACCTGCCAGTTTAGAGATTCTCGCTTTGAACTTAGGTGAAGCTGGTCTCTGGGTTTTTATCCCTTAACAAAGAGGTCCCCAATGTACTAGTGATTCTGTACTTGAGAATGTGCTGTGGCCCTGGCAAAATTCAGAAATATTCAGAATTCTAAAGAGACCCTTGTGCCAACAGAACTGCTGAGAACTGAGACAATGCAGGCTATCTAAAGCTAGTGATTTCTTCCCAGCCCCAGAAAAGGCATGTTAAACTGTCTCACAAAACTGTATACCTTCTTGCCTTTGTCTCATTGTTTTCTATAAACTGTAAAGGCTACTAGCATGCTAGATCAAAGCACTGAGTTATTTTCCTCCCCAGTGACAAAACTATGAATAAATTCATTTCCCTTTACCAATTTCTGTTTCCTAATTTCTTTTGAAATGCAGAGAAACTAAAATGATAGGTTTATGGACCTAAGAATGAATGGGATTGAGAGGATGGAGTGAGTAATATCAAAGTACATGCTAGTCATGCATGAAGATGCCAATATGAAATTCAATATTTTATTCAATAACTATATGCTTAAAAAAATAGATAGGGCTGTAGAGATGTTGGTAAGGCATTTACCACCAAGCCTGGCATTTGAAGTCCAACCCCCAGGATCCACATGGTAAAAAAGAACTAATTCCTACAAGTTGTCCTTGTGACTTCCACACAGGCATGCAACAATGTGTACTTTTTTAAGATGGTTAAAATAATAGAACTGTCAAAATGGGTATAGTGGCACACATGTCCTAGGATTTGAGAGGTAGAGGCAGGATTAGGAGTTCAAGGCCAGCCTGGCATATATAAGTTCCTGTCTCAAAAAAAAAAAATGTTTAAAAAGGAAAGAAAAAAATAGGATTACTGGGCGCTGGAGAGATGGCTCAGAAGCTAAGAACACTGGTTGCTCTTCCAGAGGTCCTAAGTTCAATTCCCAGCACCCACATGGTGGGTTACAAGCATCTATAATGAGATCTGGTATCCTCTTCTGGTGTGCATGGAAACAGAGCACTCATGTACATAAAATAAATAAATCTTAAAAAAAAATAGGACTGCTAAATTTAATCAATAAAACTGAATGCCAAACATGATCATAGTAAAGTCTTCACCTGAAACTCAATTTTACCTAAGAATCCTATATTTTATTAGGTATCTCTCAACCAGAGAGCTTCTAAGTTTGTGTTCTAGAGTTTCATTAACCCTTAGCAAATGAAGAATACCTCTTTATCCATTTTATGGGATTTTTGTTTTGGTTTTTTGTTTTGTTTTGAGACAAGGTTTCTCTGTGTAGTCTTGGCTGTCCTGGAACTTGCTCTGTAGACCAAACTGGCCACGAACTCAAAGATCCACATGCCTCTGCCTCCCAAGTGCTAGGATTAGAGGCATGTGCCACAACAACCCAACCTCTTTTATGTTTTTTAAAATACTTACTAATTTATTTAGGCTAACCATGGTGGTGCATGCCTTTAACCCCAGGGTGGCAAAGACAAGTAGAGCTCTGAATTTGAGGTTAGCCTGTTCTAAAGAACAAGTTCCAGGACAGCCAGGGATACACAAAGAAACCTTATCTTGGGGGAGAAAAGAAAACTTTTTAAAAAAATCCTTCCCCATGCATGCACACCACAGTACATGTGTGGAAATTAGTTGGTTCTCTCCTTCTACCATGTGGGTCCCAGGGATTAAACTTGGGTTTATAAGGTTTGATGTCAAGGGCCCTAACCCATTGAGCTATTTCACTAACCGGTTTACCCTGTTTAAGTCACAGGAACACAGTAAGAGTCACACATAGCCGGTAACTGTTTAAATTATCTGTTATTTATACCAATAAAGACACAGGAAGTTAAAAACTAGTTAGTTCAGTGAGATAACTTTATTTTCTGAACTATATACAAAATATCTACCAGCCTGATTCTACAACTAAACTACTAGGTGTTTGGTTTGGATTGGTTTTTCGAGACAGGGTTTCTCTGTGTAGCTTTGGCTGTACTGGACTCACTTTGTAGTCTAGTTCCTCCTCTATACTCTTGGTAAGCTGAACTCCATCCCAGTCAGTAGGGCCTGGGCTGGACCATTTCACCTTTATGGTAGGGTAGCTCAAGGCCAGTCTGCTGATTTTTGCCTCATATAGCAAAGACCACAAGATCTCTCCCAAGCAAATTGCCTTAAAATGGGCAGGAACTTTCCCTTCTTCAGCATTCTTATTTGTGGAGGATTTTTGAGGCTCACCCAAACTGCATCTCTTCAGGGCATCTGACAAACACTTTAGACTTTTATATTTTGCTACCAATTGGGTTTTCTAGGTACAATGTTCAAATACCCTATAATAATAGCCAGCAGGGGTTAAAATCTCCTACGTCCCATTTGTTGCCACAGAGAACACAATGAAAGTCACAGCCAGCAGAGGTTAAAATCTCCTACATGCTTTATTGGACTTCAAAGAATCTTATGAAACAACACAGAAAAACCCATGTGAGGGTGTCCAGGGGGCTACAAGGCAGTCTACAGCCTAGCACCCGCCAAAGACCAGCCCCAGCTGCACCCAACCCAGGCCCAAATTAGGAACTCAGGGTAAAGGCATGACAGGATGGGGCAGAGGGAAAAATAACTTTATAGCCATAGCAAAAATAGGTAAAGGAGAGAGTTGTCTGGAAGATGGGAGTTGTGGGGGGAGAAGTGGTCACACAGCAGCTTTCACATACATACACTATCTTCCTTCACCACCCCTTCCCCAAACCAGTTGTGTCTGTTTCGAGCCTCTGGCCAGGCTATGCAGTAACATGAAAATGGAGTCTGACAAAGGGAAGATGCTGTGCAGGCACTTGGGAAATTCAGGAGATTTATATATTTTATTTTTATTTTTTGTTTTTTACTTTAAAACTGTTTGTCTTTTGGTTCAAATACAACATCCTTGCTCAGGGCTCCACAAGAGCCCTGTGTCGTGACTGTGGCTCCCATAGCCAGGGGAGCCAGTTGTCCTGAGCCCCAGCAGTACTGATGCTTGAGGAGCTTCAGGGCAGCACCTCTTAAAAGATACACTCCTGCAACATATGGGAGTAGAGGTAAGAGGAAGGCAGATGTGGGCAGGGCAAGAGAGAAATGGCAACTGCCTTGTAACCCACAGCTTTGGCATCTACTCATCCTCCAACTAAGAAAAGTCTCTCCCATGAATCACCAATCTGGTCTCTCTTCAAAACTCTGGTGACTCGTTCCCTGGGAGTTGGTTCCATTCCCTGAATGGAGCCCTAGAGATCCAAACAAACTCCAGGGTGAGGTTCCCTCCAGCCCACCAAACTTCCATAGAACAAACCCCAGAGGTTGGGACCTTGGCCCAGTCTGGGGTAAGCAGAACGACTGTGAGTAGGATGAATAGATCTGAGGTACAGGTGTCAGAAATTACTCCTCCTATCTTCCCCACAACTGCTAGGAAAGTTGGGGAGTAATGGGCAAGAGGAGCCTGAAAGCAGGAGATAAAAAAACCAAACCTCAAAACTGGGACAGCAGAGACAGAAGCTGGACCCCAAAAGTGGAGTGGGAACTAAGGGAACAGCAACTAAGACATGCACTGAAGTGGAGAGGATGTGGTGGCAGCAGCCCATGGTTGGAAGGGTTTTAGGGCAGGCAGGCCATGGTGGTCAGTTAATAAATAATAATGAAAGACCAAGGATGAGTGAGGCAGGTATATACAGTGCCCAAGCCCTTGGGCCAGCCCCTCCATGCTCCACTCTAGGGGCCAGATATCTCAAAGAAAGGAAGGGAGGTGGAGAGAGAAGACCCAGGGAAGGACAGGCTGTCTCAACACTGCCACCTTATCCTGCCTATTTCTTAAGAGGCTTCTTAAAAATTTTGAGGGGAAACTTCTTCCTGCCTGGACTAGAGTCTGTCTCCTCACCAATAGATCCATTATCCTCCTCAGCCACAGCTTTCTTGCCAGCCAAGTGGGGAATTCGTGTGTTTCGGCTACCCTGCAGGGCTCGGTTGTCCCCAATTGGAGATGGTGTATCTGGGTCTGGGGAACTGGGGCTATGAGAATAGGAAGAATCCAAAAGTGGGGAGCCACAAGGAGGGACTGAGGGGTTGAGCTCCATCAGGCTATGGGCCTTGTCTAGGCCATGGTTCAGCGCCAGTAATGCCTTCTTGGCCAGAGCAGGGCTGTCAGGCAGTTTCTCCGCCAGGGATCCTGGGTGGACACCCTCGATCAGCCGGTGGCTGCCATTGGAAGGCATGGCACTGAGAGCCTCATCTACAGCATGGCCCGTCTGAGGAGGCTTGGGGGTCACACGCTGGCGGTCACTCATGTGGAGGGAGGACTCCGAATCGGAATGGGTCAAATCCCTGCAAGATATAGGACAAAAAAGAAAAAGGAACATAGAATACAGGGAAAGAGGTACAGAAGAAAAAGGGAAGGTGTAAGAAGGTAAAGAGAGGCAGAAAAATGAAGAAGAAACAGGAAACAGAAAAAAATGGATGAAAAGGAATGTGTGATGAAAGTTGAGTAAATCATTAGGACAGGGTAAGAAAAGGGGCAGGATTAGGAAACAGGGACAGATTGGAGAAGAAAAAGAAAAGTAGGATTATAGAGGAAGAAAAGTGGGTAGAAATAGGAGAAAGGGAACAATGATGAGAAGAGACAAAAAAACAAAAACAAATGTCATTATATAGCATCATCGTCAAATAGCTTTGTAATGACTGGGCCCCATCCCTGCTGAATACCAAGGTGCTACACTGATATAAACCACTGGCTCAAATTCCATAGGCACCCTCTTCAATAATCTGCCTTCCCATGACTGGCAAAGTTTCTTAGCATTTAACCCTAAGCTACCATAGAAGCTGCATGTTGCTCCTAATTACCATTTCCCATGCCTTCCTCCCACCACTTACTCCATCACCCCTGGGATACATGCAGTCTGGGCCAGGCTCCAAAGAACAGGACACATGCAGTCAACAGGCCTGACCAAGGCTGGGAAGGGAAGTTAGAACAGCCTTGCAAACAATCCCTCATTCATCCCAAAGGCCAAGATGTTGCCTCTTCTTACCCTCTCACAAAATTTATACCAGGACATGGAGAAGTTCTACAGAGTTAAAATCAAAGCAAGAAGTGTGGGATTTGTTTCAGAACTCTGCTGACAGGGAGACTGTAGAGAGGCATAGGAAGATAGACATCGGCCTTTAAGGTGCAGGGGTTGAGAAGAGCTCTTAACCCTTCTGTGTGATCTTAGATAAGTCATCTAACTTTTCTGAGCCTCATTTTTGCCCTATGAGGATGGTATCAAACTAGTTCTTTATAATACTATTTGGAGGAACATAAATCTTAACAAAGCACTTGGGAAATTGCAAAGTATTGTAGAAGTAAAGGCCATGAGGCCAGCCAACCTGGAAGGCCAACATGTAGAGCAGTCACAAGAGGCTTTCTTTGCAGGTCTGAATTATGGGATCATGCCATTACACACTAAACACACACAGAGAGTCTAGTTCAGGAACTAGAAAGCTTTTAAGGGCTTGCCTGAGGCTGAAGGCCATGAGCCAATCCCAGATGCTACTGCCTCTACAATAATGAGGTGACTATTGGGGTCAGCGGTTAGGAAAGGCACCAGCCTACAGAAATAGACAAAGTAAGGGTTTGGCTCATAGCTATGGTAGGTTTCTTTCTAAGGGAACAACTAACTAAGCAGCAACTCCATGGGCCAAACGACCTTTAGGATTTGGGGGATGGAAGGGAGATAATGCTACCGTCAATTCCACTACCACAAATACTGTATCAGCCACATAATCTAATGTTGATAAATATTCAGGTTTCTATTTATCTTCATGTATCTCACAATGGTCCTTGCTTCTATCTAAATGTGTCTTCATTAAGTGCACATCTGTATTCCCTGTACATGGGAGGCAAAACCCCAAACCCAAGGCCAGGCTGTATACATACATAGTGAATTCTGGAATAAACAGCCAGGGATGTATAGGATAACCATGATTCAAAAACAAAATAAACTAAACAAAAACCTGGGTGTGGTACCACACACCTATACTCCCAGCAATTAAGAAGTAATTAAGGAGAATCATAGAGTCAAGACCACCCTTAGCTACACAGCAAGTTTGAGGCTGACTAGGTCTACACCTTAAACAATAAAACATGTCCTTGTTTCTCTGCCCACATAACAATCCTTCCCATAAACATATACCACTAAGAAAATGCCAAGACAGTCTGAGAAGTCACACTAAAAAGGGCAGCTTTTTCTTTAAACTGAGGAGGTAAGATCCTGGGAATTTCTACCTTCCTAACACCAAGTAAAAGAAGTTTAATAAAAAACAGAACAAAACAAGAAAAAAACAAAACTTAGACCTTCCAGCCTCACTTCTGACCCACAATCCTGTACTTGTTCTTGATTCTCATCTTTCCATGTCTCCCTCATCAGTTAAAAACTAAAAATCCCATAGAAAGATAAGAACCTAGGAGAAAACCTTAGTATATGTGAGAGGGAAGAGGCCCATTAAGGCAAGCTCACCTTCCCCTCCCTCCCTGAGCTCCTGAGATCTTTTAGGCCAAAGTTATCCCTTCCCAAAGGCTAGGCTGCCTTGGACTCCCATCCCAAGCTACTAACCTTACTAGAGAGCCTGTTTGCCTTTAGAGATGATCCTCTGATGCATGGTGCAAAAGAAAATGAAGCAGTGAACAGGCCAGGTGAATGCAGATCCTATCCACCCTTCCTCCCCATGCCCTCAGCTTAGGCCTTGGAGCATGAAATTACAGCAACCCCTAGCTTCCCCAACCCATTCCAGTCTTCTTCATAAATACTGGGAGGAGCAGTCTCTCTTCACACACTTCTAGATGAAAATGAGGATGACAGTGAAAAATGGGCAGTTCTGCTGACTAAATAATCCTAGTAAGGGAGTCCCTTTATGGAAGCAAAAGGAACAGCCTTCAAGGATAACTACCCAAACATTTATGAAGCAGAGGCAGAGAGATGAGGCTAGGCCAAAAGAAATCAACAGAGTAAGCAGGCTGCAACTTAACAACCAGGGCTGAGCCATAGTCACAATTTCAGGGATGAGACACTTCCAAAGGTGAGCCCTTTCTTAAGGTTCCCTAAGTTTGTCCCACACAAGATCAAAGCTACTACCTCTGATCTTAGCCTAACATCTTGACATATTAGCAAGAAAAGTCAATGAGAAGCCAGGCCAGGCTGAGGAGAAACTTTCAATTCTTTTCTAGGTCACTTACTGAGGCATTGCAGAAGAACAAGTATCTTGAATGGAAAGTCAAGTTTGAGTCTGTGCTCTGTGACCTGGGGAAAAATTACCCTTTCAGAGCCTTAACTGCCTAATAAGTATTTCACTTCCTGCTTAATTTTTCTTGTCCCAAATTTCCGGGTCTGTATTCCTTCTCCTGTACTATTAATACTATTAATTAACTCATTTACTCAGTGAAGCTAGCCATCTAAGGGTCAAACTAGATTCCCCTTTCTGTGCCTTGAGGCCAGTTATAGTGGATCATCTTCCTAAGCCAAGACCTCAGTATCTCCCCAAGTGGTATGCTGCAACGCCCCAAAATTCCTTAGTCTTCCTTCCTGCATACAGGCCACTAAATTGTTATTCCTAAAATGGAAAGACTTTGATTTATGTTTTATTACTCATATTTATTTTGTGTGTTTGCATACACACATTCACATGGCACATATGTGGAAGTCAGAGGGCAAGTTCCAGGAGTAGGTTCTTTCCTTCCACATGTAGACTCTTGGGTTCAAACTCAGGTCATCAAGCCTAGCAGCAAGCACTTGTATCTAACCCAAGTCCTCTAAGATGGAGGTGTAGCCAATTCACTTTTATAGTGCTTCCGTTCTAAAAAGATAAAGGCCAAATCCTTAGCCTCTCTGAACTTTTCTTCCCTCTGACCTCCTACTCTACCACTCCTTTTCTCCAACACATATGCAGTATTTTCACTGCAAGTATATATGTTCTAACCCTCCATTACTCTGCACATAACATTTCCTCAGGCTAGACACCTTTCCCTTTCTCTGTGTACAGGCATCACCACAACTGTCATCTCTTTTGTAAAGCATTCCACCTAGATACACACTGTTAGTCATTCCTCCTTCCTCAGTACCCCAGAGCACTTATGGAATTGTTCCATAAATTATTTGTGTGCCTTTCCCAGACAAGACTATCTGTCATGATGACTGGGATTGCATCTTATCATCTATGAATCCCATGTTCAGAAGTACATGGCACAGGATACATGTATTTAAAGAATAAAGAAAGTGAAAGCTGATCTAAAAGTATGTAACTTAAATGAAAGTGTTATAGGATCATGAGGGAAGAGGACTGTTACTCATTTTTAGAGTCAGAAAACCCCAAACAGCAGAGGGAAGACAGGTGTAGGAAATTAAGCTGAACTTAATAAGGAGTCCCAGAACTGAGAAAGGAAAGGACTAGGGGGAAGATTCCCCACCACCCAGAGTTCAACAAGCAGCAGGCAGCAGGCAGAGGCCAAGGTAAAAGCAGTAGGAAGGGGAGGAAGAAAGAGAAGAGAGACAGCTGATACCCTAAGCTCTCTGAATGCCCAGACATCACAGCAGTGTTGTCAGAAGGGACTGTGTCAGGGTAGGGATCCATCTGGAGGAAATAGGAAGTGCTGTGGTGATAGTAAGCAGGGTGAACATGGACGGTGTTGATGGTGGTGGTGGTAGTGGAGGTGGTGGTGGTGGCGATGGTGGTTGTGGAAGAGGAGCAGGAAGAAGAAGCAGAGGCAGATGGAGGGCTGGTCCCGTGGCCTTCAGAACTGAAAGACTGTCCAGATGAAAGGCTACGCATTCGCCGCAGAGATACCCGGCTTGTCAAGAAGTGGCCAGCCTCGCCCTCTACCAACCTCTGAGATCCCAGGCCATGCTGTGGCTCCGTCAAGCGCTGCCGAACACTGCTCTGCAGGCTGGGGGCTGCAAGGAGAGCAAAGAGAGTATAAGGACTGGCAAAGCCAGGCTGTGTGCAGGCAAGCAGGTACCCATAAAGATATGCCTGCTAGAAACCTCTCTGGACCTTTGACACCCAATCCAGAGAAAAGGACACCACCTCCCAGAAACCTCCCACTATGGGACCTGAAAGGATGGGAAATTGTAGATGATAAGATGCCCAGGTCAGTTTTAGTGGCAACTTCAGTGGAAAGAGACCTAAGGCCAATGACACTATAAAGGGAAGTAGCAAGGCAGTTAGTGGGAGGACACAGGCACGGCAGTATAGGATAGGGACTTGGAGCAAGGTCCGGGAGAGCACCAAGAACCAGCCTTTTCCTTTTAGCTAACCTCAGAAAATAATTCACAACACAGACAAGGACTTGGACACAAACATGTTCACAGTTGTATGAAAGTATACATGAGGGTGGGACAAAGAACACATGAGAACAACTATTTGCTGGCAGATGACAGGGATAGTAGAAGAAACGCCTACAAAAATTTCAATAACGGGGGATACTTATTAGAATGTTCTGGAGCTGGGTGTGCTTGGACGTAACTGTAATCTCAGCACCTGACAGGCTGAGGCAGGAGGATTCTAAGTTAGAAGCCAGCAGACTATAGGGTGAGCTATGGGCTGGGCCAAACTGTATAGTGAGACCCTGTTTTAGAAAAAACAAATAAAAACTTTCTAGGGATGAAGAAGGTGAAAATTTTTATGAAACAGCCTTAAGCTTTGAAACACAAAACACTAGATTTTGAAACCAGGCCTTTCAATTTCTAGCTGTGACTCTAAGCCACTTACATTTTCATTTTAATCCACATTTATAAAATCCTGTGGAGTTATTCTGTGACTTCTAAGTAGCAACTCCAAAACACCTACGCAGGTCACTGTGCTTAATAAATATTTTAACCACAGTTTTAAAAATTCACAAGAGGAGACTGGAGATATATCCCATCTGTTAGCAACATGCTCTGCTCTTTCAGAGGATGTGAACTGGCTCCCAGCACCCACTTTGAGCAACTCACAACTGCCAGTAACTCCAGCTCCAGGAACCCAATGTCCTCTTCTGGCCCCTATGTATCCTGCACTCATATGCATAAACCCAAACTCAATACATACCCATACATATATACATGTGTGTGTATATATATATATATACACATACATATATATATATGTGAACATACATATATACACTTAATAAAATAAAATCTTTTTAAGTAGACAAAAAAAAGTATTCAGCCATGGTGAGACAATGAATACCTTTTTAAAAAAATGTTACTATCCATGCATTTTGTCTTCTACTTTTCAATCCTCTAATATGTACATAAACAAAAATGATCTAGCTTTTGGATCAATGCTGCAAACCAGGCTCTTGCAGGATAATTATCACCCCTACCTGGGCACAGGGTGCCTAGGGATGTGCCAGAGCATGTCCATAGGCTCAATCCCAACTCCAACTCCAACTTAAAAACAAAACAAAACAGAAACATATTCCTTAAAAGTTGGAGAAAGGCAAAGGTTACAGGGGTGGCAGAGCTTTACAAGGCCAAGCCATGGAGAGAGCACAATCCCATAGTGATGGAGAGTCAGGTGGCAAGGTTTCTACAGCTGGTAGCTTTCAAAGCATGAAATGCTTGAAGAGAAAGAAGCCTATAATAGGAAAGTAAGGAGGTTTTAAAAAAAAAAAAGTAGACACTGGGAGAAAGGGGGAAACACGGAAAAGAAAAACAGAGGACTGTCCTTCGCTTTCGTTTCTCTCCCAGCCCGGCTGGAAGCAGGACCACTAGGATGTTCATATAGCTGGGCTGAAGAGAAAGGGAAACTTCCATCACCATGGATGTTTTCTCTCCAGTCCTTAGCTAAGCAGGCTGATTCTTCTCACCCCCGAACCTCTCCCTTCAGTTAGTAGGGACCGTGCTGAGGGGACAGAGGGAACAGGCAGGGGTGTGAGGCAGGCAAGAGAAGGGGCCCGTTGGATAGGAGTGCTGGTTTAGTTCCAAAAGCCGGAAAAACAAAAGCCCCGAAGGGGCTCCTCAAACCCGGGTATTTCCAGAGGGACTGATCATCCGAGCCGGCGGATGTAGAGCAGAGAGAGCGGTCACTGAACCTACGCCCCATCAGCCAGGCAGCATCTAGGGTCAACAGCCAGGCCAAAAGGAGAAGAGAATCTGATTTATCAACGGTTTTGGCCTGTCTCTCAATGGGATACAGGAAGGGTTGGGGTCAGGGAGTGAGTAGCTCAGAGCTAATGAAGGTTCTTCCTAACATGGAGAGCATAGGAGCCTTTAGATCAGTAAGTTAGGATCCAGATTTGCCTATTAGTGACCAAAACCTTGTTGGGCCTTTGACTAAAGACCTAACAAGATATCAGATCAAGCCAGGAGTGCTGACACACACCTTTAATTCCAGCACTTGAGGCTGGGACAAGTAGACCTCTGAGTTTGAGGCTAGCATGGTTTACATAGAATTCAAGGCTACAGAGAGAATTAGGCCAGGCAGAGATATTATTATTATCCTGCCTCAAAAAACCAAAACCAAAACCAAAAGGATACCAGATCAAGGTGACAAAAAGGATTGGCCAGAGGCAAAGTACTATGGAAAAAATTTACATGGCCCTACATGTCTATAATACCAACACTTGGTAGGGTGGAAAACAGAAGGATTATCATAAATTCAAGATTAGCCTGAATTATACAGCAACTTCCAGGCTCAACCTATTAAAAAGGATATTTATAAATAAATTTTGTCTGAAATATGAATTCAGCCTGATTAAAGAATCTGGCCTTCAGGGCAAGAAGGAGACTGTATCATATCTGGCCTCCTGAAATTGAGACCCGAAGCCAGCCCCACAATCCCCTCTATGCTGGTAGGCTATGGGCCCATTACTAGTAAGACCATTACTACAAATATGCTTAATTTATTTAGCTAAAATAATCTCCGATCCACATAAAAATTCAGCTATGTACCAGAAGGGAGTCACCAAAGCGTTCCCCAGAATGCTCTCCCTTTGGCTCTGCTCTACAAAACTCTCATCACCTTTGGGGGAAAGAAGAAAGAACCAGGACAGTGAATGAGTGTAGGGAGAGTCCAAGTTTGGCGGACAGTCAGGCATACTTGTATAGGAATTCCCTCCTGGGCAAGAATGTCTCCTAACTTGGAATTAGGGATAGAGCACATTAAAGTACTGCTACTATACGGGGGTCTCACACAAAAAGGCAAGGAAAAAACAACATCATTCTATCCACCTGCTTTAGTAATTAAGAATAAGAAACATGAAGTGGAAATAAACAAACACAGTTAAAATGAATATTATTTTATACTATAAATAAAAAGTCTCTAAAGAAGATTTTTTTTTAAATAAAGGTAGACATTTTGGGGAAGAAAAAGAAGAGCTAAATAGGAAAACAGTAAATAAAGAGACACACAGGCACAGGACAAAGAAGGCATATAGCAAGGAGAAACCACCAAAAGGACAGCTATAAAAATATCTTAATGTGAATTGTTTTATTAGCCACTGCAGGAGCTGACACCTTTCCTAGTTATCTTCCCCAGCTGCTGTTTGTGCAGAGGCAACAGACGTCTCATCTTACGCACCAAAGGCTACTTCTCTCACCCCTGCAAAGAGGTCACCTACACTGCATGGACAAGGGCGACACAATCTCCTCATCCATGTCGTCCACGTCGTCGGTCATGATGAAGTGGGCAGGGTTGGGGCGGGTGCTGCCCATCCAGCTGGGGTCAATGTTGAGGGCAGCTACCAAGGAGTGGATGCCAGGGTTATTGACAATCTGGAAGCCACAGAGGATCTCAATCTGCTGCCACCGGTGCAGGCGCTCCCTCAGTGCCGCTGTCACTTCACTCAGAGCTTGCCTAAGGACAGATTCAAGAAAAGCTGCAGGGGTGAACTGTGTGGAAGCCTCAATAAGAACAAGGCCACTTTTCAGAGGAACACACAGGGACGTGTATGAATGAAAACCATAGTAAATTCATAAACTTAAGAGCAAAGTGGGAGCTGGATGAGGGCTTAGGCAGGAGACCAGAGCTGTCACCATGGTGAGGAGGTGGGAGTGAGGTTAGACGCCTCACATAACCTCAATCTCTAAGGATGGTATTAGCAATGCTGGAGCTGAGACCTGGTGCTACTTACTTAGCAGTTAAGATCTTATGATCCACATCATCCAGGGAAGAGCTGTGGGCCACATGGAAGGTACCAAAAAGCGTGTTTCTCTTCTTTTTTATTTTCTCAGCCTGCAAAGATGAAGCCCCCAACATAAAGAGAGTATAGGTTCATGGTTGGAAAAAATAAGTTCTCATGGCTGGGTCCCCATCCTCCTAATACAACTTAACAGTCACACGGAAAATGAAGAGAAAAGGGGAAAGGGAAAAGTGAAAAATAAGGCAAGGAGAAGTGGGCGGACTACAGGAAGCTGGCTAAGAAGTAAATGGTTCCAGTATTAGTACCCCAAGCCTTAGAAGGACTTCTGTGCCAGGCAGTGGTGGCAAGTGCTTTAATCCAGCACTCAGGAGGCAGAGGCAGGCAGATGTCTATGAGTTCCAGGCCAGCCTGATCTACAAAGCTACACAGAAACACATTGTCTTGCAAAACCAAAAAGGACTTCTGTTCTGAAGAAGCTTTCTCTTTACCCACTCCTACTTGCTCAGAAGACAGGATGAAGCATCCCTGTACGCTCAGTCCCTCCTCCAAACACTTTAGGACATTATTAAGAAGTGTGCATTAGGGAGGGGATAGAGAAATGGCCCAGTGGTTAAAAGTGCTTGCTGCTCTCCCAAAGGACCTGGGTTCAGCTTCCAGCACCTGTATGGCAGCTCACAACAGTTTATAACCCAGTTCTAGGAGATCTCACATGCGTCTTCTGGCTTTCCCAGGTGCCAGGCACAAACATGCAGGCAAAAGACCCAGAAGCCATTGTCTCTTAACTCAAAGGGAGGGACAGGGTAAAGCAGAGAACGGGGATGGCAGAGCTTAAGAAGAGGAGGGCAGGGAGGAGGCCAAAGGAGACCCACAGGAAAGCAGGCCTCACCCCCTCCTTGGCCACCAGCAGCTGCTTCTCCGCACTCTGCTTCTTGATGTTGTAGTACTGCACCTCCACCTCATGCGTCAGCTGCAGCCACCTCTGGAGGGCCTCGGGGGCACACCATGAGCTGTGCGACTCCAGCTCCTTCTCCGCTTTCCGCAGGGCTTCCCGAACCTAGGAGGGCGTAAGAATGTCTTGTTGACATTAAGACTCTCTCCATCACCTCTGTACAATGTTCCACAACTCAGAGTCCATACCATAAGACCACATTGTCAATATTGCCAAGCAGAATTCAAATGAAGACTTTTTTTTTTCTCCAAAACACTCTTTGCTATCACATCAGCTTATTCTCCTGGTCACATAGCCAGTCTCAGCCAGCGTTCCTGGTCTCTTCAGGAATACACCTGCTACTGAATCATCTTACTGTGACTGGGGGTCTGTGTGTGGGCCTCCAGGCGTCACAATATGGGCTGGAGAGAGGCTCAGTTAAGAGCACTGGCTGCTTTTCCAGAGAATCTGAGTTCAGTTCCTGGCACCCACATAGCAGCTCACAACCATCTGTAACTCCAATTCCAGTGAATCTAACACCCTCTTCTGGCCTTTTTGAGCACCAAGCACACACATGGTACACAGATATAGATGCAGGCAAAATACTCATACACACTAAAAAATAATACTACATTTAAAAATATCACAATGTGGTAAACAAAGCAGATAGATCAACAGTTAAGGGTGCATAGTGCTCTTGCAGAGGACCCATGTTTAATTCCTCGCACCACATGAAGTAGCTCACAACTGTCTGTAACTCTGGCCTCCACAGGCACCTGCACATAGGTGTACATACCCAAGTCATGAAGTAATTCAAAGCTTCCTGTAACTCCAGCTCCAAAGGGAGCCAGTGCTTCTGGTTCTGCAGGCACCTGTGCAGATACACATACCCCCGTCTTCTGGAAGAGGAGCTGGTGTTCTTACTACTAACCCAGCTCTACAGTTCTACTTTTGATTTTTAAGGAAAGTTCTCATGCAGCTCAGGGTGGCCTTGAATTTACTATATCATAGAATCTGCTCTTGAACTGCTGATCCTCCTGCTCCACCTGAGTTATTAGATGTCAGGCGTATTAATTGACTTGTTACCCTCTTTCTCTTACAACACACTGAATATAGACCCTGATAACAGAATCCACGATGCCAGTGGTGGTGCATGCCTATAATCCCAATCTTCAGGAGACAAAGGAAGAAAGAGTCTAACAGTTCAAGGCCAGCCTAGTCTATATCAGAAACAACAAAAAAGTAAGCCAGACAGTAAGAAGATATGCAAATTTTCATATGCAAATTATTAAATTGGTTTTAGTTGCCAGGCAGTGGTGGTGCACGCATTTAATCCCAGCACTCAGGAGGCAGAGGCAAGTGGATCTCTGAGTTTGAGACCAGCCTGGTCTACAAAGCAAGTTCCAACACAGCTAGGGCCAAACAGAGAAAGCCTGACTTGACAAAAGAAAAAGAAAAACAGAAAAAAAAATTATTGGTTTTAGTTTGGAAAATTTAGTTGTTTTCATAAAATTATCTATATTAGTTGGTAAGAGATTTAATATAGTTCTTTTAATAAATATTTACATGTTTTCCTTTTTGGCCTATTATATATTCTTATTAGCTTGACATTAATATTGTCAGTCAGTTGAATAATAAGATGTCATTTGTTATTAGGCCACCGCCTTATTGAACATAAATTGTCATAGACTTTGTTTTGTTTTTAGAGAAAGCATCTTGCTATATGTAGTCCTGGCTTATCTGGAGCTGTGTCAGTTCTCCTACCTCACCTTCCCGAGTGCTGAGATTACAGGAATGAGCTTTCACATGTTTTATATATAAGACCCATTTTAATTTCTACCAGGATAGATAGCAACAGTACCACTCCCACAGAAGATCCTAAGTTTTGGAGACCCTAATTTTTGAAGGCTTTATGATTTGTTTTATTTTTATGCACAAAGAGCTGGAATAACCTCTTTCTTGAACAATCCACTATGTGAGGTCATTATGTCCTCACGAGCTGACAGCAGAAGACGCACCACGGCTGAGAGCCATGCCCCAGCTGTCACGGGGTCTCCAGCAGAGGGGACGGTGTGCACCTGACTTGCCCTCTGGAACACAGTCACAAAAAGGAGGGAGCTCTTCTAATTTTTTTTCTACGTAATTTTTAAGATTTAAAAGGGTCCTGAAGTCTGACATTATGCTGCACACATATAATCTCAGCTACTAGGAGGTTAAGGAAGAAGATCACAAGTTTAATGGCAGTCTGACAATACAGTAAGACCCTCTCTCAAATAAAAGGCAGGGAGCAGGAGCTTAGTGACAGGCCTATAATCCAAGGTTCTCTGGAAGTTTGGGGGCTCGAAAAAAAAAATTCAAGGCAGTTTGGACTACAAATTCAAGCATAGATTGTTTTTCTTTTTCTTTCTTTTCTTGTGTGTTTGTGTCTATATGTGTGTGTATGTGAGAGAGAGAGAAAGAGAGAGAGAGAGAACGGAAGAGAAAGAGAGAGAACTGGGCTGGCCATACAGGTTAGCAGTAGAGTCCTTGCCTAGAATATGCAAGGCCTTGGGTTTAAGTCATTTTCTTCCTGGGTTGTATTTGATGATTCTAGGTGAGGGCTGATTTACATTACTACGTAATAATCTAATAAGAAAGTATTTTATAATTAATTTTTTTCATTTTCCTGTTGATAATCATTTGGGTTGTTAGCTTTTTGGCTTTTATGAGTAGGACCACTATGGGTATTCTTGAATATGTACCTCTTAGTAAACATAACACTCATTTCTGTTTGGTATGTAATAGAGCATTTATGTATTAGCGTTAGTAGAAACCATCAAACAGGGTTTGAAATGTGACTCGTTAATAAGAGTACTTGCTGGCATATAAAGCCCAAGTTTGATCCCTACTACTGGAGGCAGAGAAGGGAACAGAAAGATGCTAAGTAGTTTTTCATAAGGGTGTTCCTATCAAGACCACTATCAATAATGCATGACCTTTATTTCTTAGGCATTTTAATTTTAGGCACTGTGGTAAATGTAATGGTATTTTACTGTGATTTTAATTTTTACTTCCTTAATATTGTTTTTTTAATAACTGGTCATTTATCTTGTGAATCTCTTTTCACTTAAAAACTTGGGTTGGGGAGATACAGAGTGGGAGAGCATGAAGGTGGAAAGGTCAGATCAGTGGATCAAGGGTAGACAGAGATGGATAGAAGCCTGGTTCTTCAGAACAGAGCCTCAAATACCTAAATTGAGCTGTAGTCAAAATGAGAGAACCTTGGCACTCCCCCAAACTCACGGATCCTGAGTTCTCACCATCAAGAGTACTAGGAGCTAGGGAACATTTTAAGATGGAGTTCTACCCTGACCAGAAGTTCACAAAGTCCTGGCTGCAAGACTCAACCAGAAGGCAAACAAGCTAAGACAAGGTTTATCACGTGGCCCCTGCTGGCAGGAGGTGTGACTCCCCATTTGCCATCCTCACCACCCCACCCAGCCCAGCATCATGTCCCGTACTTACCATAGGTTCCACTGCTGCAGTCACAAAGCTGGCGTTTTAGGCCTATTCCCACCAACCAGTCAGAGTCCACACCCAGCTGTCTGTGCACTCTGCAGCCTGTGGGCCCTGCCCTCCTTGAGCTGAACCAAACTTCCCGGAACCCTGGAGGCCTTCCAGAGACACTCGACCTCTGTTCCCACACCTAATGCTAAGCCATGGGTGGCACAGCACAGAGATGGCAGATAACAAAGCAGGCTCTGAGGGCTTCTGAGTCTATAGTGAGGGTGTTCTGAGAACTGCAAAGCCACATCCTAAGGGCCCTGGCTTAGTGATTTCTGCCTCTGTCTACACTGGCCCCTTAGTCAACAGGAGGTAGAGGTTCTAGTTTTAGTTTTCCTCAGGTCACTCGTAGACCAGGCCAGCTATCAACTCAGTATGTACCAGACAATGACATTGATTTCTCTTGACCCTCCTGCCTCTATTTCCTACAGGTTGATTATATTATATATTATATTATATTATAGATTATATAATATAGATATATAATCTATAATATAATTATTATAAAATTATATAATTATAAATAAAATAATTATAAAATTTAACAGCTCCATACTTAGGATTTGTTCACTTGACAGAAATACCTCAAGGAAACAGGAGATGGGGAAGAGAGTCAGTCTTACCTCCTGTCATCTGCCGCTCTTTGAAGATCATGGTAACCACTTTTTATAGCTTTCCACTACTCTTATTGATAAGTCCAGAAGAAAGAATTGAACCATATTTCAATCTATACTATACTATACTATACTATACTATACTATAGATATATAGACATATATCTATATTATATTATATATTTATTATATATGTATTATAATATATTTATTATATATTATAATATAATATAATATAGATTATATAATATATAATAAAGATATATATTATATAATCTATATTTTATATAACTATATATTATATAATCCATATTATATATAATATATAATATAATCTATATTGATTATATATATTAGGGCTCTAGTTTTTTGTTTTTTCCCCTGACTTGCTCTTGTTGTTTCTGATAGAGGATTTCACTGGCAGCATCCCAGGCTGGCCTGGAACTTGGGAGCGCCTTTCTTGTCTCAGCCAGATACTGAGCTCACTGGATCTTTACCACTAATTTTGTGATTTTTTTTTTTCCTCTAGCTTTCCCTATCCCTGTATACTAGTTATTTGCAAATTGCTTAATAGGAATTCATTTGATATTTTAGATTTATGTGTGACAGATTGATATTAAAATAAAATTACTACAAAACACTAAAAATAAATTAAAAACTTGAGTTGTATTTTCTTGTTTATAAAACATCTTTATCTACCCTAAAGATAAGCATTTTAATGTATGCTTATATATACACACATTTTACATACACACATAATTTTCTCTCTGCTTATGGCTTGCCTTTTTGCTTTCTTTTTCAACATATACGTGTCTGGTGTCCTCAGAGGTCAGAGAAGGGGCATGGACTCCCCAGGAATTAGAATTACAGACCTGTATATCATTTGTGTACTGGGAACAAAACCTAGGTCCTCTGCAAGAACATGTGCTCTTAACTACTTAGTCATCTTTCCAGCCTTGTCTGGGGCTTGGGGGTTTGTTTTGTTTTTTGACAAAAGGTCTCACTATATAGCTCTGCTAGGCCTACAACTCGCTATGCAGACCATGCTGGCCTTAAACTCACAGAAGTACATGAGTGCTGAGATTAAAGGCATGTATCACCACACCCAGGTATTTGTTAATTTGTTTCCAAAACAGGGTTTCTATGTGTAACCTTGGCTTTCCTGCAGACCAGGCTCGCCTTGAACTTAGTTTTTTATTTCTTAAGACTGTTGTGTACTGGAAATCAATCATCAGTCACTAAATGTACTTGATTCTCACAATGTTAACCCCCAAAAAAAAAAAAAAAAAAAGAAAGCATGTATGTCTAATGCCATTCTTTTTGTTGTTGTATTTTATTGTCCTAGAGATTGAGCCCAGAATCTTATGAATGCTGGGAAAGGCCTCTACCACTAAGCCACACTAAGCCAAAGGCCATTTTATAAAGTTTGGGTGGGGGAGCAGGATTTACGCAGGTGCAGTACTCATGGAGGCCTGAGGGGGTGTTGGGTCCCCTGGAGCTGGAGTTACAGGCACCTGTCCTGGGTCCTGTAAGAGCAGCACACTCTCTTAACTCTAGGCCTCTCTGCAGCCCCACTGCCATTTCTACAGAGTTCAGATTCAGGCAGAACTAATCTAGTGTAGAGGTTATGACAACAGCTACTCTTGGAGTAAAATCTGCCAAGAGCAAAAGTGAGCTTTCTGAGTGGTACATCTCCAGGCATACCCATGTGTAAAAATTTAACAGCTCCACACTTAGGATTTGTTCACTTGACAAAAATACCTCAAGGAAACAGGAGATGGGGAAGAGAGTCAGTCTTACCTCCTGTCATCTGCCGCTCTTTGAAGATCCTGGTAACCACTTTTTATAGCTTTCCACTACTCTTATTGACAAGTCCAGAAGAAAGAGTTGAACCATATTTCAAAATGTTCACACATGAAACTTTCTTGGCTGGACCTTGGTCCCCTACCCTTTATGCACTCCTTGAAGCATCCAGCACAGATTACCCTACCTGCTCCAGCTCTTCCTCAGCATACTTTTGGCGGCTCCTCTCATTCTCTGTGCCCTCCCTCAGCTCCTTCAGCCGTTGAGCTTCCTGCTTCGCAAGGTTTATCTCATCACGGAGCTTTTTCTCCAGATGGACCTTCTCTACTTCCACTGTTCGGTGTTCCTCCTGGGCCTTGTGCAGCCTGAGTTGGGGGCCGGGGAGGAGAGAGAGCTGGAGAAGACCAGGCAAGGAGGTACCAGCCAACATGCCATGAGTTAAGGCAATAAGGAACTCTCAGCATATAGCCTTTCTAGACTGCTGACTGCATGGCTCTGAGCTAGCTGAAGCCAGCAAAAACCACAGCCTTTAGTTTTAATTTTTATGTTGGCCTTTATTTTAAAGGCCAACAAGGTAAACAAGACCATGAAGCCAGGTTCACAAACATCCGAATCCCTCCCCTAAAGTATCTCACACATTGAAATTATAACAACCACCACTTTACAAGACAGCTTACATTTTTCCTCCTAGCAGACAGTAACATTAGCCTGGGACAGATGTGAATATGAAGAGAGAAAATAAAAGGCTAGAATTCAAATCTCTGTGATTTCAAAGTCCATATGTATTCTTGAATTTTGAGATATATGAAAGGTTCAATAAATGTAGAAAGGCCTTTAAAAATAGATTAAAAATGAAGCAAAACCTAATGATTCAGATTCAGGTGAGGTGATGGTAGGAGGGAAGAGTATGGAAGTGAAAAAAAATTATTAGCTGGACCCCTTAGACTCTCAAATGCCTGTTACAAATATACACGCACGCACACACAGAAATGTAGGTCTATGGGGCTAGACTGAGCAGATCTTAAAAAAGTACCTGTTTGCCTTTGGTCCTATGGATTTTTCATAGTTGTTAAGATTTTAAGGAAATCAATTATAACAAAAGCTTATCCTTGTACTCACTTTCACATTCTTTCTGCTTACTAACAAGCCCTTTCCTTTCTCTTTCCTTTCTTCCTTCTCTCTTCCATATATCTTAACTCATTCATCCATATATTCATCCATTTCCTTCATTTATTAAACAAGTTAATCGGGTGTCTACTAAAAATCAAGTCCTATGTTCAACCCTAAATACAATACACAAACAAGCAAACTGACTTCCCACCAGGTGGTGGTAGCACCTGCTTTTAATGCTCGGACTCGTGAGGCAGAAGCTGGCAGAACTCGTGAGTTCAAGGCCAGTCTGGCCTATAGAACAAGTTCCAGGACAGACAGGACTACATAGAGAAACCCTGTCTCAAAACACAAAACAAAAACTGACCTCTCACTAAGAAGCTCATTGCCTCTTCCAAAGTTTACGAACAGTAGTAAACTTTATCTGGTGTGATAAATTCTACAATAAAGAGATGAATACATGGTGCTGAGTGAGGCAAAAGAACGAGTGATGAATTGTGCCTGAAAAAAAGTCAGGAAATGAGATGTCTGGATTACAACTATGCTCACTAGTTTTATGCCAACTTGACATAAGCTAGAGTTATCTGAAAACAGTGAGCTCAACTTAGAAAATGCCTTTATAAGATCCAGCCGTGGGCATTTTCTTAATTAGTGATTGATGGGGAGGGCCCAGCCCATTGTGAATAGTGGTCCTGGGTTCTATAAGAAAGCGGGACGAGCAAGACATAAGGAGCAGGCCAGTGAGCAGCACTCTCTCATGGCCTCTGCGTAGATCCTGCCTCCAGGCTCCTGCCCTGCGTGAGTTCCTGTCTCACTGCTTTTGATGAACAGTGATGTGGAAGTGTAAGCCAAATAAACCCTTTCCTTCCCAAGTTGCTGTTAGTCACAGTATTTCATCACAGCAATAGTAATACTAAGACCCAAGGGAAAGAGTTACCAAATGCTGTGAAAATAAAAAGAACGAAGCTATTGTCTGATCTTCTTAAGTTAGTAGGAACTATCAAGTTACTGGGGAACTAGAATATGGGAATAATAAAAAGGAGAAGAGATTTAGAGTTCTGGGTTAGCCTGAGTGAGGACCTTGGTTTGGTCCAAAGAAGGGGGAGGTAAGAAAGGAAAGGTAAGAAAAGAGGATGGAAGGGGAAAGTGATAGGGGAAAAAAAGGAGAAAAGGAAGGAAGAAGACAGTGGTGTAGCTCAGTGGGTAAGACGCTTGCTACGAAACACAAAAACTGAGTTTGATCCCAAGGAACCACGTGGTAGAATGAGAGAGAACAGACTCTGGCAACGTATCCTCCGACCTCCATACTCACACAATGTATTTATTTATTAACACAAATAGATAGATAGATAGATAGATAGATAGATAGATAGATAGATAGATAGATAGATAGATAGGAAAACAGGTAAATAAGTAAATGTAATAGAATATTTTAAAAAGAGGCTGGGCATTGAGAGGCTGAGCATGGTGGTGTATACCTCTAATTCCAGCATCTTGAGGGAGAGGTGGGTAAATCTCTGTGAGTTCCAGGCCAGACAGAGCTACATAACGAAACACTGTCTAAAAGAAAGGAAAAGGAAAAAAAAAGATAGGGTTTAGATTTGAGGTAGAGAAAAGTAAAAGATAAGGCCAGATATAGTGGCATAAGCTTGTAGTCATTTATGAGGCATAGGCAGGAAGATCAATGCAAGTTCAAGACCAACCTAGTCTACAAAGCAAGTTCCAGGCTACCTAGAAAGACTACCATCATTATCATCACCGTAAGTAGTAAAAAGAAAGAGAAAATAATAGACTATAGAATAAATAGACCCCCTGGAGACATTGTATACTTAATTAAAATGAAAATATCCAGGCATGGTGATGAATATCTATAAATCCAACACTTGGAAGGCGGAAGCAGGAAAATAAGAAGTTCAAAATCAGCCTTGGCTGTAAGAGACCATGTCTCAAAATCAACAGAGAAAAAAGATGATTAAAGACAGATGTAGAATTCAAAACAGAAAGTCCAGACTTGTCTGTGGCTGAGGCCCTGATGAGAAGAATCAGTGGGCTACAAGCAGCTCTGCGACAACAGAAGAAATTGCTGCTCCCTAGGATGGACACCAGATGGCAGAACATGCACAGCTAAAACAACAACACTGCCATTTCCCCCATCTCCATCCTAGCTGTTTGTATCTTCCCACCACCCAAACTGCAAGAAATTGTACCACCAAGGATTCAGTCCTTCACCTAACTGAGAAGCTGGTATTACCACATCGCCCCTCTCTAATACAGAGCTCCGTTACAACAAAACGGACCCACTCGCATCTCCATAATCTAGTAGAGACAGAGATCAATACATATTATTGAGTGGAGAAATGAGCAAACAAATGTACAATCACACACTGTCCTACTCCAAGACAATCAACTGGCATTATAAAGAAAAAGTTAAGCAGCCTGATGGAAGTTCCTGGCAGTGGTTCTAGCACTGTGTGACCAGGGACACATTGTATCTGTTTCTCCATAGCAAAAAAGGAAACAAAATTCCTGCCTGCTTCAAAGAATTGTTTTGAAACCAGTGAAATGCTAATTGGAATGTATATGGAGTGTTACATGTATTCACACCAAAGCTTTGTGATGGCAGTATCCTGCTGTGCATTTCTATAGACAGGGGGACAACATGGCATGTGGGCTCTGTACTCTGTGTAAGAAGGGCGTGTGTGTGTGTGTGTGTGTGTGTGTGTATACACACTATGTACAAGTCTAGCAGGGGCTGTCTGTCTCTTGCTTGGTGCTACAGTGGTCATTAAACTCGGGAGAATTTGGAGAGCAGGGAGACCTAGGAGCTTAAGTTTTATCCCCAAACTTGGAATGTCTCTTGTGCTTAGATTCTTTTGTCTTTGGAATGAAAACAGTGCATGTTTTTCAGATGAATGAGGTATGGGAATTGTTAAGACAGCAGCAGTTAGCCCCTAGTTGGCAAAGCATATAAGAACAAGAAAGTAACATGAATCAACTTAGAAATCAAACTCTTTCTGACCCTAGAAGCCAAGCCCATACAAATGATTCTGGTAGAGCTGCTGCTGGAGAGTGTCAAAATTCCTAGCTTAGAGGTTGAAGAAATGGCTCCGGAGTTAAGAGTACTTCTGCTCTACCAGACCTACGATCTGTTTCAAGCACTCACAGGGTGGCTCACAACTGGCTGTAACTCTAGTTCCAGAGGATCTGATGCCCTCTTCTGGTGTCTGTTACATACAGACATGCACGCAAAAGATTCACATATAAAATAAAAACAAACCCTTAAAAAAACCAGTCCTTGTTCATTGCTGATGTGACCTTCTGAGCCTTCATCTCCTCAACTCTAAGACAGGGACAACACCACCTGACCTAGCTCATGCGCCAGGCATGATGGCCCACGCCTTTAGTCTTAGCACTTGGGCCAAGGCAGGCAGATCTCAGAATTCCAGGCCATTCTGGTCTACACAGTGAGAGCCAGGGCAGCCAGGAATACATTTTTTTTAATGCATTTTAAAAAACCACCCCAAAACCAAAACGAAACCTTGCTTATAAGAAAGCTTTTCTTCACTCAACCAAAGAAAATAGTGTCTGTTACTTAAAAGTAGCTTTTTAAATGTCTCAGGCTTGTTAGTTCACTTCTGTAATTCCAACACTTAAGAGGCTGAGGCAATAAGTGAGGTATCCCAAAAGCAGAAAGAAACATATGGTATATACCCACTTATATAGACCTATAGGATAGGAAGGTCATGCTGAAATCTATACACCTAGGGAAGATATACAAGAAGGAGGACCCAGGTTGGTATGATCAATGCTCGTTTAGATGAACAAATGGGATGGACATTGAATGGAGGATAAAACAAGCAACAGGACAGGAACATACCAAAGAGGGCCTCTGAAAGACTCTATATAGCAATGTATCAAAGCAGATATTAAGACTCACAACCAAGCCTTAGGCAGAGGGCTGGGAATAATAATAAAAATAGGGGAAGTTAGTAAGACTTGGGGAGAACAAGAGCTCCACAAAGACCAAATTGAGCAGGGCACAGGGGTCTTTTACGAGACAGTTTCTCCAACCAAGGACCATGTATGGATATGGCCTAGAATCCCCGCTCAGATGTGGTCCATGGTAGCTCGGAGTCCAACTGAAGACCCTAATAAGAGGAACAGGGACTGTTTCTGTCATGAACTCGATGGCTGGCTCTTTGACCCTCCCCCATACACACCAGGGAATAACAGGCTGGCTAGATCCCAGGGGAGGACATTGCAGCCAGCCCTGAGGAGACAAGATGAACTGGTGTCGGATGGAAGGGGAGGAGGTCCCCCCTGTTGGTGGACTTGGAGGGGGCAGGGAGGAGATGAGGGAGGGATGGGACTACGCCTGGGATGCAAAGTACCTAACCTGTGATTGATATAAAATAAATTAATTACATTAAAAAAAAAAGAGGCTGAGGCAAGATCACCATGAATTCCAGGACAGCCTTGGCTACATAGAGGGACCCTGGCATAGAAAGGCAGACACACACACACACAATAGATGGATGGATAGATAGATTGATTGCACGATCGATTGATTGACTGCTTGATTGATTTTTTTAAAAATTTAGAAACTAGGTTGGTGGTGCAGACCAACTTATGTAAATCCCAGCTCTTGGAAATCTGAGGCAGGAGGATAGCTATGATTTCAAAACCAGCCTATATCTGGACTAGATAGTGAAATGGGGGTGGGGGACACAAACCAGGCTTCTTTCTTTCAGAGGAACAGTTTGAGACTGAATCTCACAGCCCAGGCTGACCTGAAATTCCCTACATAGCTGAGAATGACTTTGAACTCCGGATTCACCTGTCTCCACCACCCGAATGCTGAAATTACAAGCATATAATCAGACATCAATTTCAGGCTTTATTCCTATTTGTAGACTTCTTCAGACTTCCCAAATGAAATTGCTAGGCTGCCAATCATTCTCTGAAAAATGATCCTGAAAGTAGGCTTCTCCCCTTCATAAAACCAAACCAAAGCAATCCCAAAACTTACACTAACCTTTTATATCTACTGAGCAGATCTACATGTGCCTCAGGGTCCCACTCATATATCCAACCTTAATGACCTGGCCCTCCCTACCCATTTTTCCAGGCCATATGATTACAGTGTCATACTTACTCAGTTATAGACTCTAACTCCTTTGCATTATTTTGTTTTGTTTTTTCCAGACATGGTTTCTTCATGTAGCCTAGGTTGTCCTGAACTTGCTTTGTAGACCAGGCTGGCCTCAAACTCACTGAGATCTGCCTGCCTCTGCCTCCCAAAGTGCTGGGATCACAGACATGTGTCACCATGCCTGGCTTCCTTCGCATTCTTATACCATAAAGTGGTGAGGAGCCTGCATTAAGAGTGTCCTCACTGCCTTTATATATTTGAGTTTCATTACCCTAAGAACAAAGGACCCCTTGCAGACCTGAATTCTAGATGTCTGGAGTAGAGGAATGCCACCTCACAGGGAATCTCTTCATATCTCTATCTTCTTCTTGTTTCAAAAAAAAAAAATCACAGACTACTGGGGTGATAGTACATTTCCCTAATCAAGCCCTCGGGTTATTTAATTATTGGTAGTTTTTGTATATGGGTCTGTCTGTCTGTAGGTGCACCACATGCATGCATTGTCCATGCAGTCCAGAAGATGTCAGATTCCCTAGAACTGTGTTAAAGATGATTGTAAACCATCATGTGTGTTGGGAATCATATTCCTCTAGAAAAAGCTATCTGTGCTCTTAACTTCTGAGCCATCTCTTCAGCCCCATCTTTCAGGTTATTAATGGTGAAGAGTTCTGGAAAGGAATATACACTCAGTCACACAAGTCAATACTTAAGGCATTTGGAGTATATGAGAAAGAACTAAGGGAACAGGATGAAAATTTTATGAGGTTACTTTATTTCTTTATGAGACAGGAACTGAAGTAGACCAGGCTGCTCTCAAACTTACTATGTAGTGAAAGATAAACTTCTAATCTTGCGGCCTCCAAACCCAGTTTTTTAAAAATGATTTTACATTTTGTGTGTGTGTGTATGTGTGTGTGCAGCCACATGGAAGCCACAGCATGCATGTGGACATTAGAGAACAACTTCTAAGAATTAGCTCTCTTCCTCCAACACACGGGTCCTGGTGTTGAACTCCGCATGTCACGTTTGGCAGAGCCTCTTCCTGCTGACCTGCCTTTCCAGGCAGCCCTCTCAGGACACTTTTACCCACTGTTTGACATGTGCCAGGCACACTCTATCAACTGAGCTATATTCTCAGGCCTTTTTGCTTTATTTTTCACAGTCTTATGTAGCCCCATCTCAAACTTGCCAGTAGTCCATGATAGCCTTGTGCTCTTGATCCTTCTGCCTCCACTTCTTCCTCTTCCAGGATTACAGACATGTGGCCCCATGACCAGTTGGTTTATGAGGTTTCTTTGGGAGCCATGAGAAAAATTTAACTATATCCACTTGCATAAGAAAGGAAGTAATCAGGATGTAGAACATGAAATAGACCGATCATAACAAACCCCTGCCGGAGGAGCTCACGACCTCCACAGCTATGCATTTCTCTCTTTCAAGCTCAGAGAGGGAAAAAAAATGCTTTTTGGAGTTTTTGTTTGTTTTTTGTTTTTTAAAACCAAATAGAATAAAAGCTCCTCTCAAGAGGAGGTCTTACCTTTCCTGAAGGTCGTGCAGACTTTGCTCAGCTCGGTGTAACCCTTCCAGATCCTTCATCATCTTCTTCATGTGCTCCTTAGAGTAACGGTTCTGGATATAGGCAAACCAGCAGCCACCCACACCAATAACGATAGATACCACCAGCATGAAGTCCTTCAGGTGATTATGGCGAGTCACTGCCAGACAGGGAGGGCACAGTAAACCAGAGCACCCACGGCACACTTAGCTGGCAATTCCCTGCATCCTCTCCTCAGTGAGTCCCTTTATGAAAGGCAGACCTTTTCAACTCTGAAGGCATTGTTTCTCTTAAACACATATGCACATACTATCATAATAAAGTCTGTGTCTCTCTCTCCACCAGTCAAGGCCTGGTTTGGAAAGGGTAACAGGCCTGAGAAGAAGTCTGAAGGTTTATTACCTCATCCTTCCCTTGCATATGGGATAAACATATGCAACCACGGGGACTCTACGGAACTAAAGACAAAATAGCATACCCGATTTCCATGCAAGGGAGGGGAGTTACTAGGTCTAGGAAGGCAGCCTTGAGTGTTTACTCCAGGCTTTCTGAGAGAAAATTAAAGCGCCTCTAAAGCAGTGATTCTCAACCTGTATGTTGCAATCCCTTTGAGGGTTACATATCAGATATTTACATTATGATTCATAACATAGCAAAATCATTATAAAGTTACAATGAAATAATTTTATGGTTGGAGGTCACCACAACATGAGGAACTATATTAGGAAGGTTGAGAACCACTGGGCTAATGGTTACTCTGGCCTCCAGTAAATGCTATACTTCCAGCCACACTTAAGCCTTCATTCTTTTATCCTCAGATTCAATAAGATATTTCCTCAGCACAAGAGTTGCTTTTCATTCTCGAATGTACTTGTTTCCTCCACAGTATCTACTAAAAACCTTTGTCTTCCCTAATTGTTAAGGAATTGTGATTTTGGTTTGCTGGGTTTCCTCAGTGCCAACATCACCACACACACTTTGGTACTAGGGATTAAACCTAGGGCCTCAGGAATACTAGGGCAAGTACTCTATAACTGACCAATACTATCAGCCCTTTTTACTTTTATTTTTGAGGCAGAATCTCATTAACTTACCCAGTACAGAGTGAACTTGCAATCCTCCTGCCTTGACCGCCCTAGTAGCTAGGATTACAGATCTGCACTACAAAGCCAAACTCCTTTTACATGCTTTTAAAAGTTACATTATTTGTTTATTATCTCTTTAATGTGAGGCAGGGTGAAGGGTGCATGTTATGGCACATATGAGAAAGTCAGAGGGGTCAGTTCTCTCTTTCTACCATGTAAGTCCTAAGGATAGAACCTGGATCATCAGACTTGGTTGCAAGCACATTTATCCCACAAGATATCTCATCAGCCCTCCTTATTTTCCTTTTTTTTAGTTATATGTGTATGTGTGTACATATGCAGGTACCCACAGAGGTGAGAGGTATCCACTCTCCTGGAGACTGAGTTACAGGAAGTTGTGAGATTCCTGACACATGTGCTGAAAATCAGACTCGGGTCCTCTTCATGAGCACTCTGCATCCTTAACCACTAAAACCTCCTGCAGCCCCCCTTCTCTTACATTCTTAACAGTGTCCAAAATGTGTTGATCACATGACACTATGAAATAAGCATTTTTCCTCTTAGTACTTGTAACCCTCCAGCATTCTGACGGTGCCATACAGACTGAGTCCAGCTATTTCGATCAATCTTTACCTTGTCCAGGTTGATTTGGAATCAAAATCTTTTTTTTTTTAACCAATTTCATGTTCTGGAACTCATTATGTAGCCTAAGCTAGCTTCAAACTTATAGCAATCCTCCTGATTCAACCTCAAGAGTGCTGGGAATTACAGGCATGATCAGAGGTTCTCTGGGGTATATGTTTCTGAGAGTGCTGAGTAAATACCTATACCACTGTGCCCAGATAGTCTTTATTCTCCGGATATGCCCTTTAATACATAAAAGTTTTAAATTTATCTTTTCTTCTTTCTTATCTTGTTGGTTAGGCTTTAAGAAAGAGAGAGAGGGCAGCTGGAGAGAGAGCTCATCAGTTACGAGCACTAGCTGCTTTTGCAGAGGACTGAGGCTCATTTCCCAGAAGTCACATTAGACAGCTCACAACCACCTGTAACTCCAGTTCCAAGGGATCCAGTGCTCTCTTCTGGCCTCTGGGGGTACCTACGATCACGTGGTGCACAAACATACATTCAGGCTCACAAACATACATATAAAATACTTTTTTCAAAGTAGTATCTTGAGGCAAAATTCATATAATACAAATTAAGTGTTTTAAAATGAAGAATTCAGGGATACATAGAACATTCCAAATATATGTTAACACCAACTCTACTAGTCCCAAAGCAACTCTGTCCCTCCAAAGTAAAACTTATTGCCCACAAATACATAAGAGAGGAATGTGCACACCAGTGAACACGTATAAATATAAAAACAGAAGGTAAATAAGCTGAAAAAAAATTAAGTCTAGGGGCTGGAGAGATGGCTCAGTGGTTAAGCGCACTGTCTCCTCTTCAAAATGGACCTGCGTTCAATTCCCAGCACCCACATGGCAGCTCACAACTGTCTCTACCCCCAATTCCAAGGCATCTGATACCTTCACACATAAAAAAAAAATTAAATAAATTATAAAAAAAAATTAAGTCTAAAAAGAAACTAAAAGGTCCAAACTTTTTTTTTTTTTTAAAAACAGGGTCTCACTATATAGCCTGGCTGGACTGAAACCTGCTGAGTAGACCACAATTGGCCTCAGACTCACATAGATCTGCCTGCCTCTGGCCCCTGAGTGCTGGGATTAAAGGTGTGTGCCACCATGCCCAGCTGAAACATTCTAATCTGGATAGTATGGTGTCATACATCTTTAATCCCAGCACTCAGGTGGAAGAGGCAGGCGGATCTCTGTGAATTGAGGGCATCCTGATAAACAGCAATATCCAGGATAGCCAAGCCTACATAGTGAAATCCAGTCACTTTGTGGGAGGTGGATATGAGGAAGGATATTGCAGGAGGATGAGAGCTGGGGATGATATAGCTCAGTGGAAGAATACTTGCCTAGCATATGAAAAAAACTTGGGTTCAATTCCCAGTGCCTAATAATAATAATAATAATAATAATTTATATTTATAAATTAGATTAAATATATAATGTAAACATTATTATGATTAAATATTATTATTTCTCAGCTGAAAGCTTAGGCAAGAGTGATTTTAATGTCAGCCTACAAAACTTAGTGAGACTGTCCCTAAATAAAATTATGAAATGTCCCTAGTTTGATTTCCAGTGCTGAGAATGAAAGAAAAAGTCTGTAATCTCCTTGGGAAGCTGAAGTAAGAGAGAGCTGTCAAGATCCAAGAACAACCCTGTGCTATAGAATAAGATCTTGTGTAAGAAGGGGTGAAGGGGTTGAAGTCCCTGGTTTTCATTTGTAATCCCAGTACTCAGGAGGCTGGAATTATTAGTACCAGCTTCAGGCAAGCCTAGACTTCAGAACTTCTACTTCATGGCTGCTGCACACTCCACTGCATGTATCTAATATAATTTGTTTATCTATCCATCCATTTAAGAACATTCAGGATACTTACCCACTTGATTTAGACTTATGCTGTTATGAAAATGTACATAAATGTACTTGTTTGAGTACCTGTTTTACTTGTTTTAGATATATACTTATTCATGTAACTGCTGGGTTGTGATAACTCTTATGTTTAATTTTTGAGAAACCATCAGACTGTTTCTCAAAGTAACTATACCATTTTAGATAATCATCAGCAAAACTGAAGACTTGGAACTTTTCATATCATATTTTTCATTTTTTAGAAACTATTATTAGGACTAGAAAGATGGCTCAGCAGTTAAAAGTACTTGCTAAACAAAGAGGAGGACCAGAACTTGGATCATAGCACCCACATAACAAGCTGGGCATCCCACAAATGCCAGTAAGCTCTAAAAGATCCAAGACCCTCTTCTAACACCTGCATGTGCACACCAGTGAACATGTATAAACATATAAATAGAAGATAAATAAATAAGCCAAAACAAAAAAACTTTTAAGTCTAAAAAGAAACTAAAAAGTTCAAACTTAAACAAAACAAAACAAAACAAAACAAAACAAAACAAAACAAAAAACAGGGTCTAACTGGATAGCCTGGCTGGCCTGGAACCTGCTGAGCAGACCACAATGGCCTCAGACTCACAGAGATCCGCCTGCCTCTGGCCCGAGTGCTGGGATTAAAGGTGTGTGCCACCATGCCCAGCTGAAACGTTCTAATTTAGATGGTATGAAATATTCTTAGATATGATACTTCTGTTCATTTCAGGAATAGTTTTCTGACCTCTCATCACCTTTAGTTTAGATCACACTCAGCATATAAATTGCATGAAATGTACCTAAAAAAAAAATCTCCATGTCTTCGTTAGAGTACCAGTCTAACCTCCATTAAGGCCTCACTGCTAACTCTGATCATTTGGACCTAATAGTGTGGAGCCAGGATTCTGGTCCTTATGTTAGTGGACTTTTCCAGCTAAAGTACTTGCTTGCTTTAGTCTGAAGTTTCTTCCTTTTTCTTTTATGAAGCAGAGTTGGGGTTTGACAAAGATATTTTAATATAAACATAAGCGTAACTGTTTAAAAAAAAAAAAAGAGGCTCTCAGAAAAAAAAGTAAAACACAGCAAAGACCAGGGTTGTGGGCTTCTCAAAGAAGTGCAGGCCCAGGCCTAAGGGGAGAGCTCCTTCAGTATCTTTCTTCACACCCCCTTGACCCTCACATACAGAGGATTTCACTACATGGGCAAAACTGTCTCAAAATTGACTCAAAATTGTTCTGACTAAGCCTCCCGTACAAGACCACCATGCCCTGCTAGAAATGTTGGTACCTTTTGTTCTCTATTGGCTACCTTAAAATAAGAAAAGGATGGCAAGGCTAACCATCCCCACATCAGAACTCCAGAGACTGAAACATTTAATAAGTGTTCACTGCTACATTAAAAGCCCAGTTAGTCTTTCCCAGCCACCCATGGACACAAAGTTTTCAGCAGTCAGTCCCTTTCCTCTTTACAAACCCAGTGACTGCAGCTAACAGCTAAGTGACACTCAACTTCTACGTGTTAATTCATTGTTTTATCCTTCCTACTCTTTAGGTTATTTCTTCCATCTACAGTGTCTTCTCTTAATAAATCCATAGAGTAAAGCTAGGCCCCTCTAAAAGACAAAGATCATGTACCACCTCTCCCAAATGATGCTTTCTCTGTCCCTAGTACAGAACACACAATTGCAGTGCTGGTAAAGAACACTAGTTTTGGTTTGGCTATGCAGAAGTTGAGCCCCGTGTCTTCTGAGTGCTAAGAGAGCATTTTATCCCTTGAGCTGCATCACTAGCCTGGAATGCTCATGTCCCTCTGGGACAGAATATGATTGATTCATCTAGGTCTTCCTATAGGATCTAGCACAGCATTAGCAAAAAGTGCATCTTTCCTTAAAATATATAATGAACAAGCACATTAAACATTTAAATATAGCTAGACTAAAACAAGTCTACTTCATATCTCAACACCATTGGGATGGTGAAGGTACTGTCTTGTAGGCGGGCCTATGAGAACCAGGATTTCAGCCTAGCCACTCCCAATGGTTTTGGTTTCCATTGCACAGCAGTAGACCTCTACACACGACTCACAGAGAGGGGGCCCAAACAGCACTGTGTCCAGGGCCTTCAGCTGCAGCTTCTGCCTGTGGCTCCGATCTGTCATCTTTAGCACAGTCCCTGTCATGGTGGTGTTGGTTACAGCTAGCCTGTCAAGAGAAAGAATAGGAGTCAGGTTTTGGACAGCAAAAAGTACTCTGGAATAATTATTTATCTCTTCCAGAAACACAGTTCTTGTGATTGCTTTCCTCTGTACTCTAGAACACAGAGTCTAAACAAGTGAGTTCATTTTATTTTATTTTATGTATATTAGTGTTTTGTCTGTATGTCTATAAACTAGATACAGGCAGTGCCAACAAAGGCCAGAAGAGGGCGTTAGATACCCTGAAAACAAAGTTAAGATGGCTGGGCCGACATTATGGGTGCTGGGAATTGAACCCATATGGAAGAGCAGCAATACTGAGGCATCTTTCCAGCACCAATATGTTATCTCTTAACAGGGAGTACTTACAAAGAATTTGATCACCCTCTCTCTCCATATCTACAATCTCCTAAGCACTCTACCCTCTAAGGACTAACATTCTGTGACAATTCCCATACCTAATTACATATTCTTATGTGTCTTTTTATTTATTTATTTCCTCTTGTTGTTTTATGTATGTATTATATATGCATGCATGTATGTATGAATGTACATACATATGTATGATATGGTATGGTGTGACTGAGGGTATGCATGTGCCACAGTGTGCGTGTGGTAGTCTGAGAACAATTTAAAGGAGTTGATTCTCTCCTTCCACATTGTTGAAGATTTTTCTTATTTCTCCAAGGAGATATACTCCAGGCCTATGGGCTTCCAAGATATTCTCCACCTCCCATTTCACTGTGAAGTGGCAGGATTATACGTGTGCACCAACACACCTAGCTTTTTATTTTTAAGATTCTGGGGCTCAGACATAGATCAGGCTTATACAGCAGGTGTTTTACCTGCTGAGCATCTCACCAGTGATTTCTCTTCTACTTCTCATCATGAGAAAATGTATTTCCATGTCCAGCCTAGGTGAAAATGTCATGCTCAATGACCCACCGGTTCTTGGGCCTTCTGAACAGCTCTATTCTAACCCACTGCTTTTATAAAATAAACCTGCTTACGAACAAAACTGAGTTAGCAAGTATCCTAGGAACTGTAATACAGTTTACTCCTAAATAAAATTAATGTCGTTTTTATGATCTTTAACCACACTGATAATAAGACTCTGTCGTATTAAAAATAAAATGACTGAAGAAAAATTGGACTTCATTTTTTTTTCTGCTAAAACACAGCAGGCATAGAAAAAAGAGGTGGAAGCCCCACGCCTGGGTCCTCTAAGGGCATACTTGATACTACACTACTCTGTACCATTGGTTATCTTTCCTGATGCATAGCTTTATTTCCTCAGCTAGAATAAAAGCTTCTGACATCATAGTGTGTGCTTTCGACTTCTGTCTGAGTGTGGAGGAGTGGCAGCTACTTCCTCCTCTGCACTTGGAAGGCAATCAAGGGCACCTACGCCAGGTAATAAGGCCCTATGACCAGGTCAGGAGATCTGGCTCCTGGTCCTAAGCATTCTCACTTGTCTGATCATAAGCTGCTTGGTTCCTCCCCTAAGACCTCACTTTGTTTTTGTGTAAATTTTTATTTTTTATTTATTTTTGTCACAAAGTCTGTATGTATCCCTGGCTGTCCTGCAACTTACCATATGGACTAATCAGGCCTCCAACTCACAAAGATCCACTTGCATCTACCTACTGGAGTATTAGGATTAAAGACATTTGCAACCACATCTAATCTTCTGTGTAATTTATGTAAAATAGGATGCTTTCTGAAATCCTGGGAATTCTTAAAGTCCTTACGTCACTTTTGCAAAATGGATTTTGTATTATCACCATACTTCCTATGAGCTAATTCTCAGTGACACCAATAAGCTACATTGCTATCTACTTTTAGGTAATGAGAAGGAAAAGGACACCAGTATTTACTAACAATATCTAATACTGTTTTATATGTGTACTGGCTTGTTTTGTGTCAACTTGACACAAGCTAGAGTCATCAGAGAGGAAGGAGCCTCAGTTGAAAAGATGGCCCCATGAGATCCAGATGTAAGGAATTTTCTCAATCAGTGATCAATGGGGCAGGGCCCAGTCCATTATTGGTAGTGTCATCCCTGGGCTGGTGGTCCTGGGTTCTATAAGAAAGCAGGCTGAGTAAGCCAGGGGAAGCAAGCCAGTAAGCAGAACTCCACCAGGGCCTCTGCCTCCAGAATCCTGCCTTGCTTGAGTTCCTGTCCTGATGTCCTTCAGTGATGAACAGCAATGTGAAAGAATAAACCCTTCCCCCTCTAACTTGCTTTTTGGTTATAGTGTTTTGTTGCAGCAAAAGAAACCCCAAGACAACATGCAACGTCTCATGTTAGGTTATTGATTATGAGGATTTATTTAATTATTATTTACATTATTTATTCAGTGAGGATCACTGAATCCTCACAACAGATTTAATAAATCAGTTCTCTTTTTAAATCATTTTCTTTTTAAAAATATACTTATTTATTTACTTGTGGTATGTGTGTTGGGGGTTATATTATACAGTGTATGTACAGAAAACAATTTGTGGGAGCAAGTTTTCCCCTTCCATCAAGTGAGTCCCAGGGAATGAACCAAGTTGTATAGCTTAGAGTCAAGTACTTTACCCACTGAGCATGCCTGACCTGTACTAGGTACTCAACAAATGGAAGCCATTAGTATGATTCCCAGGAGTGATAAGAATTGTTATACAGGAGAAGAGATACAAAGTGGCCTTCATGCTTTATAGCAAACACACAGCAGATATGAGAAGAGCAGCTGTCTACAGTCTCTGTTGGGGGTGAAATGACAGTTACTGGACTGTCCAGAGCAACCTGAAGACAGACCCACTCCCAGCCTGTTCTCTACACCCGCAAGAGAAAAATCCAGCCCCAAAGCCCAAATTCTAACCTTGGCATGGCATGGCCAGTAAGCTGTAACTTCCGGAATGTCTCCTCATACTGCGGCAGCTCCACATAGGTAATCAGCCACTGTATCACCTCATCCACGGTCCAGTTGTATACTGAGAAAAGACAAAGAAAAACATTACTCTAAAAATGTCTTGATTTAGTTGACCTTTTTTTTCCTGTAGCTATTTTCTTTTCAGTATGAACGATAACAATGTTGAATGAATTTATGATACTCTCAAGCAGTGTGCCTTGACTTAAACTTGCTGTTGTAGTCACACTGACCTTAACACTTATCATATTCGTGTGCTAAACATCCCGTGTCCATAACACCATAAATTTGAAAGCAGTAGACCCTATATGAATCTGATTATATGAAACTCTTTTTTTATAATTTTTTTATTAATTACACTTTATTCACTTTGTATCCCCCCTGTTGCGACCTCCCTCCTCCCCTCCCAATCCCAACCTTCCTCCCTCTTCTCCACGCATGCCCCTCCCCAAGTCCACTGATAGGGGAGGTCTTCTTTGCCCTCCTTCTGATCCTATTCTATTAGTTCTCATCAGGAGTGGCTACATTGTCTTCCTCTGTGGCCTGGTAAGGCTGCTCCCCCCTCAGGGGGGCGGGGTGATCAAAGAGCAGGCCAATCAGTTCATGTCAGAGGCAGTCCCTGTTCCCATTACTACAGAACCCCCTTGGAGGCTGAACTGCCATGGCTACATCTGTGCAGAGGTTCTAGGTTATCTCCATGCATGGTACTTGGTTGGAGTATCAGTCTCAGGGAAGACCCCTATGCTCAGAATTTTTTATTCTGTTGTTCTCCTTGTGGAGCTCCTGTCTTCTCCAGATCTTACAATTTCCCACTTCTTTCGTAAGATTCCATGCACTCTGCCCAACAGTTGCCCATAAGTCTCAGCATCTGGTTTAATATTCTGCAGGGCAGAGCCTTTCAGGGACCCTCTGTGGCAGGCTCCTGACTTGTTATTCCCTGTTTTCTCCTTCTTCTGATGTTTATCTTCTTTGCCTTTCTGGATGGGGATTGAGCATTTTAGCCAGAGTCCTCCTTCTTGATTAGTTTCTTTAAGTATACAGATTTTAGTAGGTTTATCCTATATTATATGTCTATATGAGCATGTACCGTGTGTGTCTTTCTCCTTCTGGGATAGCTCACTCAGGATGATCTTTTCCAGTTCCCACCATTTACTTGCAAATTTCATGATTTCCTTGTTTTTTATTGCTGAGTAGTATTCCATTGTGTAGATGTACCACAATTTCTGTATCCATTCCTCAGTTGAGGAGCATGTGGGTTGTTTCCAGGTTCTGGCTATTACAAATAAAGCTGCTACAAACATGGTTGAGCAAATGTCCTTATTGTGTACTTGAGCCTCTTTTGGATATATGCTTAGGAGTGGTATAGCTGGATCTTGAGGAAGCACTATTCCTAGTTGAGAAAGCGCCAGATTGATTTCCAGAGTGGTTGTACAAGTTTACATTCCCACCAGCAGTGGAGGAGGGTTCCCCTTTCTCCAAAACCTCTCCAGCGTGTGTTGTCACTTGAGTTTTTGATCTTGGCCATTCTGATGGGTGTGAGGTGAAATCTCAGGGTCGTTTTGATTTGTATTTCCCTGGTGGCTAATGATGTTGAACATTTCTTTAAGTGTTTTTCTGCCATTCGATATTCCTCTATCGAGAATTC